>JARLTB010000113.1:30352500-30607500 GCA_030141615.1 Unio pictorum | reverse complement strand
TGGAAACCATATCATTTTGTGTAATATAGGAGTAATGGAAACCATGTCATTTTGTGTAATATAGGAGTAATGGAAACCATATCATTTTGTGTAATATAGGAGTAATGGAAGCCATGTCATTTTGTGTGAATAGTAGTAATGGAAACCATGTCATTTTGTGTAATATAGGAGTAATGGAAACCATATCATTTTGTGTAATATAGGAGTAATGGAAGGAAACGATGTCATTTTGTGTAATAGGAGTAATGGAAACCATGTCATATTGTGTAAATAGGAGTAATGGAAACCATGTCATTTTGTGTAAATAGTATTAATGGAAACCGTGTTATTTTGTGTAATATAGGAGTAATGGAAACCATGACATTTTGTGTACTGTAGGAGTAATGGAAACCATGTCATTTTGTGTAAATAGTAGTAATGGAAACCATGTTATTTTGTGTAATATAGGAGTAATGGAAGCCATGACATTTTGTGTACTATAGGAGTAATGGAAACCATGTCATGTTGTGTAATATAGGAGGAGAATAGGAGAATCTACAATGATTTTAATATGGATAGTCTTCAAATGATGTGATAGTAGAGTTCTAAATTAGCCGTTAACAATTTCATTTTCACACCAGAATTAAAAACTGGTAGCATAGATTTCCTAGCCAGGTATTTGTGGTGTTTAATCTAAAACCAGTGGGAATTGGATGGTGGTAAAGAAGGGATGATAAGGTGATATGGTTTATTTCCTGGATGGTGGTAAAGAAGGAATGATAAGATGATATGGTTTATTTCCTCAATGGTGGTAAATAAGGATGATATGGTTCATTTCCTGGATGGTGGTAAAGAAGGGATGATAAGATGATATGGTTTATTTCCTGGATGGCGGTAAAGAAGGGATGATAAGATGATATGGTTCATTTCCTGGATTTTGGTAAAGAAGAGATGATAAGATGATATGGTTCATTTCCTGGATGGAGGTAAAGAAAGATGATAAGGTTCATTTCCTGGATGGTGGTAAAGAAGGGTGATATGGTTCATTTCCTGGATGGTGGTAAAGAAGGATGATAAGATGATATGGTTTATTTCCTGGATGGTGGTAAAGGATGATAAGATGATATGGTTCATTTCCTGAGTGGTGGTAAAGAAGGAAAAGAAGGATGATAAGATGATGTTGTTCATTTCCAGGATGGTGGTAAAGAAGGATGATATGGTTCATTTCCTGTATGGTGGTAAAGAAGGGTGATATGGTTCATTTCCTGGATGGTGGTAAAGAAGGATAAGATGATATGGTTCATTTTCTGGATGGTGGTAAAGAAGGATGATATGGTTCATTTCCTGTATGGTGGTAAAGAAGGGATGATAAGATGATATTGTTCATTTCCTGGATGGTGGTAAAGAAGGTATGATAAGATGATTTGGTTCATTTCCTGGATGGTGGTAAAGAAGGTATGATAAGATGATATGGTTCATTTCCTGGATGGATGTAAAGAAGGATGATATGGTTAATTTCCTAGATGGTGGTAAAGAAGGGATGATATGATTAATTTCCTGGATGGTGGTAAAGAAGGTGTGATAAGATGATATGGTTTATTTCTTGGATGGTGGTAAAGAAGGATGATATCGTTCATTTCTTAGATGGTGGTAAAGAAGGATGATATGGTTAATTTCCTGTATGGTGGTAAAGAAGGATGATATCGTTCATTTCCTGGATGGTGGTAAAGAAGGTATGATAAGATGATATGGTTCATTTCCTGGATGGATGTAAAGAAGGATGATATGGTTCATTTCCTGGATGGTGGTAAAGAAGGGATGATAAGATTATATGGTTTATTTCCTGGTTGGTGGTAAAGAAGGATGATATGGTTCATTTCCTGGATGGTGGTAAAGAAGGATAATGAGATGATATGGTTCATTTCCTGGTTGGTGGTAAAGAAGGATGATATGGTTCATTTACTTATGGATAGAGGCAAGAAACCTATAAAATATTTAGATTTGAAGGAAGAATCTGAAATGCATTTCTTGACTTCACTACCTGATATTAAAGTGATTTGCTTTCCTGTATTTAGTCTAGGCAGAAAGTTCTTGATACCTTTTGATAAGGTCAGTATCAAAGTAGGTATCAAGATCAGTTTTAATAACTTGCAAAGCGAACATTTTCCTTCGTTTATCCTGCAGAGCAGGAGATGGAGAAAAGTAAGCAGGAACACCAGCAGAAGCTGGATCAAATGAGGAAACAACACAGTCTGGAATTACAGGAGCTAACACATGCGCAGAAACTACAACTGCAGGAGATGGTAAACAAGATCAAACTGGGTATGTGTGGCATCTCAGTTTAAACATTTTAAACATTTTAAATGATTCAACTACATTTGTTACATTACAGATTGTTATAACAGGAGTTAATACTTTATGAGAAATGATTTTGAATGAGATCCAGCGGAGTCACTTTAGCCTACACAGAGTTAGTTTTAATAAGTTAGGTCTGGCTTACAGTTTGATGTTGGAATGCACTTATTTGAAATTAAACAAAGGTAGCACATAGTTCCAGACTGTTATGACTGTATCATGTTGACCAGTCCAATTAAAGTTTGATAACAGGTGGCATCCTTGAAAAAGGTACTTTCTTACCCCTGTCTCCATGCTGGAACAACCCATGGTAGTAGTTTCATTAATACAGACAAGAATCACAGAAGCTAATTGCAAATGCAGCATTATTATGATGAAGAAAGTTAAACTATATCAATTAGCAGTTCAGCTTCGTATGAGATGGTATACAAGACATCTGGCCTCCATCTTGATACATTTTCAAGTTTAGTCATATATATTTCTCTTAATTTCAAAGTACATTATGTGGTTATTATATCATTTGATAGGTCCGTAATTGATCAGGTAAAATGCAGGAGATTAAATTCACTTAGGTTTCATGAATGGTACTTTTAATTTAGATATTCCTTTTTGTGTGTGTGTGTAATTTTCATTTGTGCACTATATGTAGTGAATTGTTACTTTGTAAGAGTCATCTCCCTTTCAAGTGACCAGAATTGTGGCTTTCATGAAAGTTGCATATTTTCCAAGCTGATCGTTTCTGTACAACATTTACTAATGCTTAATTTGACAAAGTCAACAGATGATGATTTCTGTCCATAAGTCTTATATAACTTGATTAGTAATTATTGGTTGTAACCTAATTTCATAGGTGACTTAATAATGATGAAATGTCAAACGAGTTCAGTTTCTAACCTTTAATCTCGTAATTTTGAGAATTTAATTCCCCAGATTGCACATTCTTCTAATGTTTGTTTCAGTAGCGATTTCGACCAGTTTTCTTTTGTGCCTTTTTATTGATGAGAGCTTGATTGGTTGATTTTGATTGTTTTGTGATATTATTTACAGGAGTTATGTCCCTTGATGGCTTGTCATCATCATCATCATCATCATCATCATCATCATCATCATCATCACTTGGATTCAGCAACATAACTTGACCATGATTTGTTACATTTCAGCCATATTTACCGTGTGTCTTTATATTGAAAAACCTTGAATGAGTTTTGATTTCTAGCATTTCATGACATCATTTTAACATGTGATGCTACCTGATTGCCCATTCTTTAGACTATAGGTTTCAGTGGCACATCTTTGTTTGGATTTCAACCAAATTCGGTATGTGATTTTATGTGAATGAGACAATGAATGATGTGATTTCCAGCATTCCATGACATTTTTTAGGAAGTTTTTTCCCCTGATTGTTGATCCCTTTGTTTTTTTGCAGCATTAATTTATCAGCGGTTTTGGATTTCAGCCAAATTTCGCATCTAGCTTTATATTGATGAAAGTTTAAATAAGTTTTATTATTTAGCATTCCACTATATCAATTAGATTTTTCCTCCTCCTAAGTTTCTGAAGCTTAACATAAATGTTCATTTAAAACAGATTTAGAATGCATAATTAAATGTTCATTTAAAACAGATTTAGAATGCATAATTAAATTGATAGGATCTTGAATTTGTTTTATATCTGACACTCCATTTACTGGTTTTATAGTCTCCCCCACCTACCCACCCAATTATCTTTCCTCCTGACTTTACTACACCAAGAATTGTTGTATTTTAATTAGCTTAGCTTTACATTGATGAGATGAAGGAAATTTACTTTCCAGGATTCCACACTATCTGTTAGAAGAGTAACTGTCCTGATTGCCTGACATTGGTTTCTGTAGTATTGGTTTACTAAGTTTTTGTTGGATTTCATCCAAATTTGGTATACAGCTTTTTATTGATTTGACATTAAATGTATTAAATTTGGTATACAGATTTTTATTGTATACCAAATTTAATACATTTAATGTCAAATTATTGATTTGACATTGAATGTATTAAATTTCCAGCAATTGTATCAGTCAGTGCATTTTTCTCAAGACAAGTTCCCCAATTTATGTCACTTCTAAACAAAACTGTACTTAGCAGTGCCCTTTGCAATGCACCCATCACAAGTAGCTCTGGCATCATAAAACTATCCTCCCAGCACAAAATGTTTACGATATACTAGCAATCAAATTTAATGAAAATGTCTTTACTCACACATCGTGGACTTTTTTATGCTCCACTGTGATAATGATAGGGGTTTAAAGTATTACCCTTGTTCATCTTTCTGACATCTGTCTGCCACACCTTGGAATTTTGGTCATTTTCAACACCATTGTTGTGCATTTGTATTCCATGGAAACATTTATTATTTGTTGGGACTCTTTATAGTTTGGCTGTATGAATTACAGGGAACTTGTGCTAATAACCATACATCATAAACCTCAATGGATGCATATGGTGGGTCAGAGATTGAGTGTAAGGGTTTCCTAATGCTAATATAAAGGAACCTTACATTTAAATTCCACTAATGTGTATTAAATAGCATGTTATGGGAATAGTTTGAAATTAAGGTTTAAAGTTTAATGTTTTCTGTGTTTAGACACGTTTTGTTTGATGCTGGTAGAAAGAAAGTTTACATTTTAATTTCACATCCGTATGATAAATAGCTCATTCTTTACTGTTCCTTACCTTTTTTATTTCATTTCCCTATCCAAATTTTCCAGTAGCTTCCCATGGGCTGGTGGTGGTTTTTCTCAGGGGTTCTCCTGGGGTTTTCCTCTACCTAGATATTTTGGCCACCATGTATTGACTATATATAGCAGAGTAGGGGATGGAGTGTTAAAGGATCTTCACCTACCCATTTGAAAATATTTTTCAGCATTTTATATAAATCAGGAAAACCTTTTTGGACTCCATTTTGACCTTTTGGAAGAACAAAAATTCTTATTAAAACTAGTAAATCGAAACTACCACTTTTAACAAGTCTAAATTGACACTGGCTTTCTCAAATTCACTTGCATTTATCCATTCAAATGTTTGTTCTATTTTTAGAATGGATTGATCATGAAGTATTTGCTCTGTTTGTTGAGTGGATTTAAAAGAACAAAGTTATTGGTTATGGGATAAAATGATAACCATATTTTTTCCTGATCACTGTAATTTTTTTAGTGCTTCAACACTTTGTCTGTCTGTTAGTTTGACATTCTTTGCTTTAACCCAGCACATTTTTTAGTTGAGTTTATATGGTCCTCTAACGCTATGAAGTTCTGCTTCCATGGTTAATATATTTGCAACAGGTGTCACAGAGCATTTATCTTGGCTAATAACATTTCATTAAATCATCTTCAGGATTTGCTCATATAATTCCTTCTTACAAAATGAAATGTCACACAAAGATAAAGCCTGCCTTACGAAAACTATATCCTTGTCAATCACTTGTACTCAGATTTTTTAAAAATAATGTCACATTTTTTATCTGGAGATTCCAGCATTTCAAAGATCTTGTGCAAATAAGTCAAATGAGGTGTCATGTTAGCCAATATCATGATAAGAGATGGATGCTCTGATTAGTGCTTATATTACCATTTTGTCTATTAATAATATCATGGTAAAAGGCAGATGCTCTGATTGGTGGATATATTACCATTCTGTCTATTGCTAACATGATGATAAGAGACGGATGCTCTGATTGGTGGATATATTACCATTCTGACTATTGATAACATCATGGCTGGCTGGATATATTAACATTCTGCTTATTAATAATTCAGTGAAAATGATTGTCTTTAATGAAGTTGGTGTTGTGCCACACCAAATGATTGGTTCAGATCTAATTACACCTAACATACATGTGAATGCAGTGTGACTCTTTACCACAAATCAAAGCTTCTTGCATACACCTAACTTTTAATGATGTTTGGTGACTTTGATTATGAACAAGCTACTGTGCATATTAATGCTTGCTTTATCTTTTGAAATAATTTTTATCAGATTTAGTACAATAAGTAAAATATGCATGATACAAAGTTAGTTAGATTGTTTTTTTTTTCCTATGTTATGTTACTGCAATACTACATACGTCTGCCTAGTGAAATAGTCAAGTGTCAAGTTAGGTAAACAAATATCAGGCCCACTTTGACCTCTTGCTTGATATAAATGTTAGACAACATGAAGGCAGCAGTTTGATAAAGCAAAGATTGTATAAGTGGTGTCCAATTGTGTTGTGAATATGTTGAATATGTTGACTGTTGAATATGTAGGGCATATGGAATGAAAACATATATATCTAGTATTTGAAGACAAGGACAGGGAGAAACTTTTCATGCATCATTCACATCAATATTCCTTAATTTTAAATTTTACTATCTTTCAGTTAGAGTTACATAACCAAAACTGAATCATAGCAAATTCGTTTTGAAAAAAAAACAAGTCAAATATTTTATAATCTTTAGCATTATGTTGTTTTTTTTAACAAAATTAACTTGAATAAATTGGAACAGCAAAAAACGTTTAAACTCATGAGATATCGCTGACCCTTTTCTATCAGTTCTGCAGATTTCTTCATTGGATAAATTTGCAAGTTCCCAATGAAAGCAGTTCTTAAATTTCAGAATGTTGCTTTAAGTCTGTAATTAGTCATTGAAAATTGATGAACAATAAATATGTGGGTTGATGCAGAGATAATATTTATTTGTTAAGATTCAGGTCCCGATTCTTGGATGAAGTAGTGACTTTTGCATTCCATTCTTGAATAAACAATTGTTTAAGGTTTGTACAGTTCTTACTATCGTAGCAGGGAGTTCATTGTTTCTCCATAGGACAAGTTATGACATTATCAGGGTTTTATGAGGCTAAAGTGTATTATTTTTTAAAAAAAAATGCTAATATGTGTATTGCATGGCATACCATAATGACTCAGAAATCGGAACAGTTTTGTTTTGGTTTAGTGTTGCCAGTTGGTTCTAATGAACAGGTAAGCGATATTGTCTTCTGAGAGTTCTTGTTTGTCTTTTCCAGAACATGAGGCTGCCGAAGATGACCACAGTATTAAGTACTTAGAGAACTTGAAGTCTGTGAACGTGAATCTGACAAAATACCTCTCCCTGCAAAATGCTCCAAATATTAACGAAGAGGTGATTGTAGTCAGCCAGAATAAGAGATCATCGTAGAGTTTGCTGTGATATTTGTGGTTGTCAGCAAGATGGGGGCTAATTTGTTAAACCTAATAGAAGTGCAGAATAGACCTTTCAGGAACAAGCAGACTTTAGTATTGTTCATTGTATGAAAATTGGATAAAAGTCAAAGGAATGCTATCAGGAAATGAGAAAGCATCACATTTCCTACTGAAAATCAATAATGTAAACAATCTTTCATGTTGTCAATTTTTTAAATAACCATGGTTTTAATATACTAACTGCTAAAGAATGTATCTTATTTAGTTTACATACATATAAGTTTTAATAAAAAAAATATTTTATATGTATACACATCATATCACTGAGAAAATACTCTGTTATCCAATAAGAAGGTGGCTGCTGGACTGAATTGTTATATTTGTTAGTGATGTATGAATTATACAGATATGCAGACATGAAGAGTTATGCCTTTTAGCAGATATAACTTGTTCTATGCTGATAGCTTTCTGAGATTGGTGTAAATTTGATGTAATAATTGTGGGGTCAGGCGGGGGTGGGGGTGGGGGAATTGTAGGTACATAAGTGATACATTATTAGTGCTTACCTTTATCTGTGTTTACTAAGTTGCAAAGAAAATATAAAATGACTTTTGATTAGCAGAGGCACTCAGAATGGTCCGGTTGAATAAGAGTTAATTATTGCCAAGTATTTCTTTTCAGGGAAATCATTTGATTGGATAATATCATTAAATTGGTTGCTACATATATTGAACATTGCATGATGCATTGTTGGCAATTTTGGTGTAAATACAAATAACAGATTGATTATGGCATTAAAATGGTGAAAATACATGACAAGAAAGAAGGTCTTGAATGGAAAGAAATAAAAATAAAATGAAAAGTAAAATTAGGTGGAAGTAGTTAGAGCATGAAGTTAAATTACCAGTGAAGACTCTTAAGATGTTATAACACTATCTCTGAGTCAGTGAATACTTTCAAAAAGATGTTATTACACCATTTCAGTGAATACTTTCAAAAAGATGTTATAACACCATCTCAGTGAATTCTTTCAAAAAAGGAATATTCTAAGGAAAGTTTTGCGTATTTTCTGCAATTATTTTAAGTTTCTACTGTTACGTGCTTAGGCTCGAATAAGCAGCAACACAGAAAGAGTGAAAACTAACAAGCTTGTAAAACTTTAACAATGATTTTTATTAAGTACAATTATTTTCATAAAATAAATAAACTTACGGTTTTAGAGAATCAAATCCAACAAATATAGAATTCACAAAATAATCCACTAATGGAATTACAAGTCCTGATAAATAAATGTTCTAATAGTTCCAGGTTCGAATCTTGACGATGTAATAATCCAAAATGGCTGACAATGTCACGTGGTACAGTTCTTGTTTTTAATCATCCAAATGAATATCATAAACATATGTCCTTTTTCCAGATAATTCTTCTTTTCCAACGAATTGACACAAAGTCCAAAATAATTAAACTCAAACAGATAATACACAACTTAATATTACAATAAGCCCAAAATCTACTAAAGTTAGCTTCTAAAACACAGCTATATATATTGTAATTCCCTCGTAAACAAGAGGAATCATGTGAGTCTGGAAGGTCACAGAAAGAAGCTACCTTCTCCAAGTCACATACTAAAAGAATGATCTAGAAAGAAAAATCAGCCACTAAAAAAAAGTTGTCCTCGAAATTAACCAATGGAATTGAAGACTTGTTGACAATGTCCAAAACAAGGTCAGATAAAGAAGTATCCAAGCCAAGGTCAGCCTGTTTACCAGTAAAGTCCAGGTCAAACCGAACCTTCCAGAAAAAATCTCCCATTTAACGAATAATAAACCCTAAATGACAAATTTGGATTTAATAATTAAAAATAAATAAAATTAAATCCAATAGCCGTAACACTACATAACAAGAAATGAGAATGCTAATTGATTCTCTAGAAAAGCTGATTTGGACTTTAAACTTGTTGAATGGCTTTGTCCATTTGGGTTCATTACCAGGATCATGCCACTTGACTCTGCTTGGCAGCCTCGGTGGATCCATGATTACTGGCTTAGTTTTGCTATTTTTAGCCTTTGTGCCTCTTGGGTGTGAATATATAAACGTGCACACACATATATGTCTTACATAATCATTGTCGATTAGAATGGGACAGACATGAAAATATTACATCTATTATTATTAATATCACTCCAATTATTTTTATAAATATAAATAACTCCTCTTAAAATAATATTTGTTTACTGTTTGTTGTCTATACTATGATTCCATCAAGACCACTGTTTGTAGGGATCTGTGCCTTTTTTATGGGTCCATATATAAATTTAAGTTGTTGTAAACATGAATGCAATGTTTAGGTAATTCTACACTCTGTATATATTACACAAATGTACTCAGTACATATAAGATACTAACACTGTGCAGCACCTGTGAATTTGTTGACCTGTTTAATGCAAGCATCAGTGGTTTTGTGGTCGAGACTTGCTGCCTAATACAGGTTCTTTTGACTTGGGTAGTCATTGCTTTGGTACCACACAAATGTGAATTTGTTATCAAAGCCTTATTGAATGGAATTTTCATAAAGCATACAAGAAAAGAACAACTATTAATTCTTTATGTGGTTGCAGATTAAAATCTTTAAAACATGCTGTCAGGTCATTAGCCTTAAATGCCATAATTTAAGGGTGCAACAAATAGTTTATAATTGGGATTTGCAAGTACTTGTAATTTATTTAGAGTTTGTGTTTTAGAATCTTAAAACAAGAAGTACAGGTTTTTTATGATAGTTATACTAAAAATATGTAAAACCTTGTATTTTGATCTATGGTGAAATCAGACCCCAAAGTAAATGAAATATCTTGGCACAAACATTGTACTTGGATCCAATGTTTAAATAATTGTTTCTTTTATTGTTTTTTATTTCATCTGACTGAAGAGCCAGGTGAGTTTATGGCATTGTCTTGCATTATTGTACATCACACATCCCTCTCTGTCACATATCCACAATTGATATTTAAAATATTTCTCTGAAACTACTGGACAAATTTCAACAAAATTAGGTACAGGGTACATGTACAATGTCATGAAATTTATTGTTTTTTTAGTTCACCTAAAAAAGTACATTTATGGCATTGTTTTGCCTTCATCATATATCAAACACCTCTGTCTGTCCATCCACAATTGTTATTTAAACTGTTTCTCTGAAACTACTGGACAGATTTCAACCAAATTAGGTACAGGGTACCATGTCATGAAGAGTTTACTGTAATGATCTTAATTTTCCTTCAAATATGGTTTTTGTTTTTTTTGTTGTTTTAGGGTTTAACGCCATTTTTCAGCACACGATAGGCTATACATAGCGGCCAGTATTATTGGTGGAGAAAGAACCCGGGAAAACCCCCAGAAAGAACCACCAAACCACGAGAAGCTACTGGCAAGCTTTCTCACATAACTACATTAGTCGAATCTGAGACACGAACCCACACAGACAGAGGTGAGATAGCAGTGATCCATAATGGAGAGCTCTTTAGACCACTCATCCACTCGGGGACCCCTTTTAACCCAAAATAGAATAACCTTTAAACAAACCTTTATCAAAAGCTACTAAACAGAAATTGACTTAATATAACAAAATTGATTCTGGCATGAAGGGATTCTAGCTTTTACAAATTATGAATTTTTAATAGCAAATATGGCTGACATTAGTAAAATAGAAACACTTTCAAATGAACTTTTGACTACTTTTCAGAATTTGACCAAGTGTAACAGAAAGTCTTGGCTTAAATGGCTTTCAGATTTATGCAAATTATCCTAATTATCCTAATCTGCCATCTAATATTGCCAACATTACAAAAAATAGTAAAACCATTAAATTACTAATTGAAAATGACTCAAACAGAATTTGGCCCAATTTGTCAGAAGTCATCATGGCATAGAGGTTTTTCAGTACAAAGCAAATTCTGCTCATGTGCCAGAGAGGCACTCATGTGCCAAAGAGATACTCACATGCCAAAGAGACACTTACATGCCAAAGAGATACTCACATGCCAAAGAGAAATCTTGATACAGTCATTTTCATAACATATGCAGTTAACAGCAACGGAAGAAAGTTTTAAAAGTAGCATCATACTGACCCAGATGTCTTGGCCGGCTACTCTTGCATTGTTTATTAGGCAGATGTCAGTCACATGATTAATCTTGTGCCCACTTGTGTCTCCTTTCTCACGCATGACAGAGACATAGGTATCAATTTGTAAACATAAAGATTCAGGTTCAGTTTTGTGTTCTAGTTAAAGTATAAATTGCATTGTTCATGAGCGAGACAGAGTTCCACTGAACCCTTGAGATAGCATTAAAATATATGTAATGTAAAAGTCTTATCCAACATAGACCCAGATCTGCCAGCACAGACTGATTTGGATATAATACAGTTTGTTAAGACTGTGGAACCTGATCTGCTGACTCATCAATCCATGGCAGTTTAGAGTCTTTTTGATCACAGTTGGACCCAGTGTATATATCAGTGTTGATGTTATTTTAAAGTGATGCACATTTTACCTCGAAACTTTATCATTTTGTTTAATATATTTTTCTTTAAACTTTTACATGTTTGCATAATGTTATATATATCAAAACACTTAGAAGTTTAATTTCTAAATATACAAACATTTGTCTTAGTTAAAATAAGGCCAATCAAACATTGAATTTTTTATTTATTTATACGTATACAGTAAGTTATGAGAGACTGCCCCTTCTGCCACCCAAAGGTGGCCTCTCATAAGAGGTGTGTGAAAATGGACTCATTTCCAGGGTAAATAGTTAGCATTGTTGAAGAAAAAAAACAACAAACATAAAATCAAACAACGTGAATCAGATTTATATTTAAACATCACATGAATATGTCCTTATATCAGTACATGTAGATTTATATGATTTGTGAAATAAACAAAGGTAATATTTATCATATATATTAGGTAACTTCACATGGTCATACATTTTAGCGTTGTTTCAAATGTAACAAAAAAATGCACAGTTATGATGTATATATCATATTCTATGCACTTAATCACTTTTCTTTAAGAAATCCATTATACTTCTTTGGTGACATCTTTTACTTAGCTGTTTGGTCTGATTTGTATCATCGTTTCTGAGAAAAGAACCAAAAATGTTGGAGTGATAACATTCTGAACATGCATTCTATCGATGTTTAAGCAGGCTGCTATTTTGCACGCAGTCTCCCATTTTCAGCTACTTTCAATTCTTTCTTGCAGTGTTAGATTGTTTTTTTTTTTTATCAGAGGTTCTGCCATTGTTATTAGTGTTGATGCAATAATTATGAGATATATTTCGGTTTTGATCAGGTTTTGGGGAAATGTGGAATAAATATATGTTATGTACCAATGAATGAAACCAGAAGACATCATTAATTTATCAAGAAACAATACATTTATTTTGAGATGAAGTTTAAATCACCAGTGTTATAGCTCGATAAACAAAGGTAATCATCTGCACCCAGGTAAACAGATGGTGGCTTCGTGAAACACTGTAACAAAAGAAAAGAAAAAACGGAAATGTTTCTCACTTACTAGTATTAAAGACAAAGAGCTTATTCACTTCCTCAGACATTTCAGATTAACTGGAAAGACAAATGATGTACTCAACTTTACACTATGCCCTTATACAAGATTTCTCACTGGGACATTAGGACTACTGGCATTGTGTGTGTTTTTTTTTATAAAGATAAAGAAAAAGTACAAACTGATAAATTGACTGTATAGGTCCATCATTACTCCTTTTGATGAAAAACTGGTTAATCTTAGTGGCTGTTCACATGAATTTGGCTCTACAATGGCATTAGTAACATCTACTTTAGTCTGGTTTGCTGCAGTTTACAAACTAGCCAATTTTTAAAAATAAAAATACCTTATTACGGTAGAACAATTTTTACTATTTATGTATTCCTTGTTACAAAGGATTAAATGAAGGTTAGTGGTGTTTATCCTGTTATATGTGTGTTATATGTGTGTTCAAGTATATTGTTATTTAATGTGCATTTTGTTTGCATCCTACACGTATCCTGAGCTCTCCTGTTTACTAAGGAATAAGTCAAGGTCAGTGGTGTTGGTCTGTTTTGTTTTTGTGATGCATATTTTGCCAAGACATCATGGTTGCTTGTCATGTTCAGCAGGTGGTCACTCATAAGTTTTTATATAATAAAATCGATCCATGCATTATAATTGTGGTCAGAAATGACAGGTGGTCAATCATAGCAGATGTTGCTCATAACAGTTTTTACTGTATATTGCATTTCATTTCTGGAAAGATATCTTGTATTTGTCTGTCTGTTTTTTCTTGTATATGGTTAGGCTTATCCTTCAGATTCTGTTTTCAGAGTTTATAAATGTAAAGGCACCACTGCATTCTTTTTTGGTGTCTTTATCTATACAATAGAACATGGAAATTTGCATAACCATTATTCCAGGTATTTTATGAGGTGATCTATGTCCTTACAGTGATTAAACAACCTGTATGTATTTAGGTACAAAACTCAGGGCATGGTACACATCAATGTCTCTCAAACATACATTTATTACATATTCTAAGATTTTTTTTTACTAGCTGTTGTTGGTTTCTTTGTTCAGGTCAAATGGACAATAATGTAAAATTTATCTTCTGAAATAAATACAGTATTCCCTCACACTCATGGGTACCTCACAATAAGGCATTCTCTTTTATAAAGCAAGTATGGACATATATCCCATTTAACTATGTAGTAGTTGGCATTGTTGTTCTTATGTTTTAATGCCATTTTTCAGCACAATATAGGCTATACATGGCAGCCAGTATTAATATTGGAGGAAGAACCTAGGAAATCCCCAGAAAGAACCACCTACCCATGAGAAGCTTATCCTTCAGATTGCAAGCTTCTCACATACTTGCATTGGCTGAGCCTGAGACTTGAACCCAGACAGACAGATTTGAGATGACAATGATCCACTACGGTGAGCACTTTAGACCACTCGGTCACATAGGGCCCCAATTATGTAATAGTAATCTTAAACATAAAATACCTCACTATAAGGTGACCTCACAGATAAAGTGGTCCATTTTTATGTTTCCTATGAACATAATTATAGTGTGGGATCGCTTTGCTTGTCATGGTAGCTGAGATGGAGCACAGGACTTGTAATACATGCATCCCAAACTCAGTATCCTCCCAGACCATCACAGGGAATGATATTGGCTTCCTCTGCATGATATAGCCAATAAAAACCGTACTTGTACACGATATAATTATAAAAATTGTAATTAAGCATCTTTTTTGCAATGTTATGAAGCTTTATTCTTCATATTGGCTGAGTGGAAGTCGATATTAAATTTTGCATGGATATACAGATATGGATATTTAGTACTGGAACAATTTTCAGTATTAACCAAGGTTTCTTAGGCTTAAAATAATTTGAACGAAAACAATAAAGAAATGAATGTATTTAATTACATACTGCATATTTTTTCAGTATGTTTCATTAAAATTTATATATAACTAAATTTATATATAATTAAATTTTATATATAATTAAATTTATATATAATTTGTTGATGGCACTTTTGCCAAATTATTGCCTATACTGTGCTGAAAAAAATGGGAGCTATGTAAGTTTCCTAACAAGACAGTAAGGTGGTCAAACCACTCTGATCTAGGTCTGAATAGATACCAAAAACCACATCATTGGATTACAAAGACAGTAAGGCGGTCATTCTATTGTGGCCTAGGCCTGAATAGATACCCAAACCACATCCATTGTACATGTATTACAATTGCAACTCTACAACTGAATGTCTGCAGCTCCTTTTTTTATTTTTTTACGGGTTTAGGTAATATGAAAATGCAGTTACATTTAATTCCTGTTGGATAGTATTATCTCATTATGAAATACATTTGTTCAGCATGAAATTCCTGTTGGATAGTATTATCTCATTATGACATACATTTATTTAGCATGAAATTCCTGTTACCACTGCGTTCTTTCATACAGCTCACAGACTGAGATAAGGACATTATTGTTTCTTCTGGATCACCTAGTGAATAAAATGTTTTAATATTTTTCAAGACCGTTGACAGGTGTCAGGAAAAGATTGAATTTGAGGGTTGTCCATACTCATTAAGTTAGCCTATAAACAGATGGGGGTGAATTCCAGTATGATCTTTGCCATGCACACATATTATACTATTAACAAACCAGATATTTTTGGGATCACAGGAAATAAATAGGGGGGGGGGCACATGGATTGTAAACTTGCTAAATAATATTTCTGTTGCTGTATGGACAGCCTATCATAAGTCCCTGATAGTCCTTTTAAATGTGTTTTGTTCTTAACTTAACATTATGATCTTACCTTGTATTGCATTCAGAATGGTATTTGATAATTGTCAGAATTACATTATTTTTGTGTCAGATTGTTATGGTTCATTTTTTTTATGTGTAACATGTTATTTTATTAATTTTCTTTTCATTATGGTACATTGTTGAATGTTTTTTATGTTTTACATGTTATTTTATATATTATCTTTTCATTATGGTACATTGTTTAATGTATATCCAACTTTTACCTGAACAATGAAATTACACCATGATTTATGATATCTTTTTTTGTGTTTAGTGAATAAATTGAATAATTAATTAATCAGTCACAATTTATTCCATTTTTCTTTCTTGATTACTTGAACATGTCTTGCAATATCAGTATCTTCCTGAAATATTAGAAATTACAGGATTTTACCCATGACAGTTTATTGAATCCATCCATCCATCCATTTCCCATTTCATTTCTGCACAATTATTCTTCAAGTTCAGTCTAGTTACCAAATACATGTATTGTGGATAGCTTGGGAAAAAAGATAAAATGTTTAGGTTACTATAACAGGAAGAAAAATTGTTTTATACTGATTTTGATTGCCACAAATTTTTGTGGATGCCTTACACTTAGGGTAAGGAAAACCCCTATTTATTCTGGGAGTAAAAGAGTTAAAAATCAAGGTAAATAACTGACCCCCCCCCACCACAAAAAAAACTCCAAATATTATTTCTACTTCCCATACCTAGACCAATTGCGTTTTGGGTAAAAAAGATAATCAATTTTGGGGTCACAGTCACTGGGACAGCAAGAGGAAACATCATTCTGCACAATAACATTAGTTCTGCATCATATACTTGGATCAAGCTTTTTAGGATTGTCTGATCTTAGTGTAGGGAAGAACCTTTTCAGTTTTTAGGTCAAAGGTCAAGGTTACTGGCTGAAAGAAGATGTTTTCTGGAAAATATCATTAGTTCTATACCATATACCTGGACCAATCATTGCAGACAAGTTTTACTTGGGATAAGGGTGAAAGCTATAAATTTCAAGGTCAGTGTCATTACGACTAAAATTAGGCAAAAATGGTTTCTATTCAGAGACATTAGTTCTACATCTTTTACTGGTATCAAAGATTGAGATTATCTTGCACATGTAGTCAGGAAGATGCCTAACAACTAGAGTATATGAAAACGGGGATTTGAAGCTCGTGCGAGCTGGAGTTAGAGCTCAATAATTTTTTCGAGCTTCAAGCTTGAGTAGTACGAAAAATAATTTTCTCTATAATTTATTTAAACATCATTCTTGTTAATATAAGTGTTTTTAAAAAGACAAGAGCATGCAGAGATTTATCCGATAACTTTGATCACAATTTTGTACAGAAGTTGAAAACCCCCTCTCCCCGTGAGCCGCAATCATAATAGTCAAAACTATTACCTTAGGAGCCACCAGGCAACGACCGTCCACTACACAAAAACAAATCTACACTTGCTTATAAAAGGGCTACAAATCTTAAAAGATTTCCTAATTAATTCTAAATTAGAAAAAACTTTTAAAAAAGGATCATATACTAAATGTAATAGCCCTAGATGTTCGCACTGTTCTTTTATTAATGAAAGTACTTCTTTCAATAGCAATAATATGAAATAAACTTTTTAAAATGTGTTGTGATACAAATTGTGCAACATCAAATGTTATATATTTGATCACATGTAAGAAATGTGGCATCCATTATTTTGGACAAACCAGTCAACAAATACCTAAACGTATGAACCAACATAGATCAGACAAACTTATATCGATCAATCATTTTCACCACATGTTGCCACATTTTAACAAGAGTTCCCATGCTGTACAAGATTTCTCTTTTCAATCTATTACCATAGCTGATTCTGAAATGGAACGTCTGCTAAAGGAAACCTATTGGATTCACAGTCTTAATACGATATATTCAAAAGGACTAAATTCTAGGTCACTATACGACATTCATTAATCCTTTGAATGTACATTATACATGAAAATATTAGTAAAACTCTTTATTTCTATATATTCATGAAATAAAATATATAAATATATTCACACACACACACACACACACACACAGCAGCTGTGCAATGGATTCCAGAATCAATTTCTTCACAAAAATGTATGGGGGGACTGATCCTGTACCTAAAATTTCGGTACTGCACCAGACACTCGTTCATTAAAATTCTATAAACATCTTTAAACTGGAAAATAAATGCAAAAAAACAAGAATATATAAATAACAAATTTCATTCATTTCAAGTATCTAACATAAGGGCATAGAAATTTTAATTAATAAATAGTACTGATAACTCATAGCACATAAGTCAACTGACATCTCATGTAAAGATGGAATGTTCTGGTCACAATGTTTCCCTTCCAAAATTTCAACAGGATTTAATTACATGAAAGCATCTAAATATATTTCTTAGTTTCATGGTCAAATTCACACAAAAGTTAATCTTGTAAACACAGAAATTCATCTAATAGCTGGATTCAACTGTGTGATAAAAGATAAGGCAATGTGACCAACTGAGATGGTTAAGATATACATACTGGCTACTTTTGCCAAATAGCTACTAACTTTAACTTTTTGTTTATCATGGATACGTTTTATTTTTTCTTTGTCAATTGTAAAACAAGACATTGCGATTTTCCCCAAAATGGAATGGAATATGTGTCACACAGATGGTGCATCTTCCTGATATAACAATGTATACCTAAATAGTATGTAGTTGACATAAGAATAAAAATAGAATTCGAATTTTTGTGACAGAACATTTTTCTCCCATTAGGTGATTGTAAAATTCAAACCCTCTATGAAATGATATTTACCGGTACATTGTGAAAAAGACCACAAAACATACCAAGTTTTGTGAAATTTCACCTAGCAGTTTTGAAAGAAAAATATCTGTTGACATAAAAAAACAGACAGTTGAAATTGTTTAATGCCATTTTCTCAGCACCAGATAGGCTATACATGGCAGTCAGTATAACTGGTGGCAGAAAAAAAAAAAACCACCGACAGACGGGAAGCAACTGGCTAGCTTTCTCAAACACATTTGCTGAGCCAGTGACTCAAACACATGCAGACAGGGTGAATTTCAGTGATCTGTAATGGAATGTTATTTCAACCATTTGGTCACCTGGGGCCCCCAAAATGAACAGAAAAAGGGTATTAGAATCGTAAAGCATGTGGATAACAAAACATTTACAAAGATGCAACAAAATCAAAATTATCAGAAATATTTTAATTAGAAACTGGATGCAGGTCTATAATTATTTCTATTTCAAACATAATCACTGGATTAAATCTTATTAAGTTTAACTGAACCAACGAGCAGAATACAACAACTTCGGAAATGTAGAACACCAATTATATATCCATACACATAATGTGCAAATGGTTTCACAGGATAATAAGACCAAGTCTGTCAAATATTTGACAAACCCAGTGTGTTAATTATGGCAAAAAGCATGGGTTACAAAATGCTGGTTAACTGAATATTTGTAAGAATATTTGGTAAAATCTAAATTTTAGGTAGATGAACAGTTGCTACATGCCATAAATTGAAAACCACAACAACCGATTTTCAATGGAAACAAAAATAAACATGCATTTACAAACCACTAATTTAATATTTGTCCATTAAATATTATAAGTAATTAACAATTGTTTTCATGAAATAATACAAACACCAAAAATGAATAATTATGAATACAAGAACTGAATGCATTACTTCTGAATCAACCAATCCTTTATGATGCTTTGACAATTTGGCCTTTAAAGCTTCACAGAAACCTTTGGTAGACACATGACACTCCAACAACAGTGCTGTCATCCACTCAAGAAGTCCTATGTGGAAACCTAAAATGGGATTCTTAGGTGAGGAAGGCCAGAGATAACTTCGGATCATTGTAACTGCAGCTGACTCGCATCCACATAATTCAATGATATGTTTGTGCTGCCTACCTGTTAAAAGAAACGTGCTTATTGGAATAATGAAGGTGTAAAAAAAAATGCATTTGATCAACATTACCTGAAAGCAGCAGTCGTTGCATAACAATAATCAGAAACAAAATAGCTTTCATTTGCAAATTACAATGCTTCAACAACATATACCAATCAGAAACTTTCCCTGTAAAATGTGTGTGTGCGTGTGATTAGGATTTTTAAGGTAGCTTTAAAACAATAAAGATTAGTATAGAGATGCAACTAGCAGAGAGTAACCCGTACTAAATCTAGGTCATTAGTACTTAATTTTCCAATTTGAATTACTGTTATCAGATATGTATGCTCCTCAAGGAGAAGGATTCTGCCATGCCAAAACTAGGTTGCGTCCAAGTTATATTGTCTGTCCATTACTTAGGCTCTAAATATTTTGGATCTTATTACACTTTCATAAATTTTGGTACATGTAATTGAATGCATCTTTAATTTGTTAAATTTGTGTGCATGTGTTGGATTGTGATTTTTAATGTAGCTTGAGCAATTTTTCATTAGTGCTGCCGACATGTAACATGATGTCCCACCAAGTCACGTTATCCTGACACCAGGCCAACCAGTCCAAACACTAAATGCTGAGTTGCCTAACAAGACGGATATTAGCAGCTATTTGAGAGCAGATCATTGTAAACTCACCATACTTTGCCCACATTATTCTTGCATTTGTATATTGTGAAAACCAGGTAAAAACTCGCTCCACTTCATGAACTTGCCCTCTCTTCAGAGAGAATTTGCTCGTACCATAAATTCTGTAATAACTTTAGCAACAATATAATAACATAAAATACAATCATGAATTGTTAAGTAGAATTGAACACTCAGTGCCCTTTAATATGACTTGCACAATTCATAAAACAATTCTTCCGAACATAGAACAATAATTGTTCAATTACATACCAGGAGGTACCGAATAAATTTTATTAAAAAAAATCATAAGACATACAATAGCATTAGACGTTCTGTTAATTTGAAGGAAAAAAAAAGATGTTCCGAAATGTACATATACAATAAATGAATTCTATGTTTGTAAGATGTGGACAGTATGATAGAAAAGAATTAGAGAAGAAAACATTGAAATAAAGGTTGGTGCGAAGCCATGTCATTTCGTCACTACTGGTGGTAATAATTATTTAGACAAATTATGAATTTTTACTAGTTTAGTAACTTCTTATCAGATTCCATTCTAGAGTTGCTAAGAAAAACTCTTAAAAACTTTAATTACTGAATACAATTTTGTCCCACTGTTTGCTCACTGATTTTAATCACCTGTAATAGTTCAGACAAGCAATGACTAACGTTTATGACAGAAGAAAGTTTGCAATGGGGCATGCTGAATAAAAACCCTTTATTCATTGTCTTAATTGGTTATCAGTATCATTATAATTATAGAGAAGGAAGCGTTTTTAATTTTATTCTCTTGTTCTAAATATTAGTGGAATGTGAGGTCGTTAGCCAGAAAACGTTGAAATAAACGTTTCCGTTTCCAAACCTGGCGAACGTGGACGCCACCTCACTGCAGGTTCGGGTTAGTACATTGGTTACGTGCGCTAGTTATGTCATGTCAAAGTTAGGTGGGTTGGTCAGCTTGGTTGGTTACATTCAAATTTGCTGAGTTGGTTGCACAAAAGTTATGTAGATTGGTTCAGATATTGTTATGTCATGTTATTGTTATGTTAAGTTATTGCTATGGTTACGTTATGGTTATGTTACGGTTATGTAGGTTGTTTACATTCAAGTTAGGTGTGTTAGGTTATCATTAGGTGGGTTGGTTGATTAGGTTGGTTGGTATGTTAGGTGATTTGGTTAAGATACAGTTAGATGGATTGGTTAAGTTAAAGTTAGGTTTGTTGGTAGTTAAAGGTTAATCAGTTAATTAAGTTGAAGTTATGTAAAGATTATGCATACAGCATGCAGAGACACATACATACATATGACATTAAATACAGTACAGACCATATACACTGGTTAAGAACACAGCACAATCGTAAACTGGGCTCCACTGAAAAAGAAAAAAATAAATAAACCTAAAAATTACTTGGGTTACTTAAGTTATAAAGTTAGGTGGGTTAGTTAAGTTAAAGAAAGTTAGGTGAGTTGGTTAAGTTAAAGTTACATGGGTTGGTTATATTAATGTTACCTTGATTGGTTACACAAGTTAGATGGTTGCATAAGATATAATAGTTGGGTTAGTTATTTTAAAGGTAGCTGGGTTAGGTTATGTTTAAGTTGGGTAGGTTATTTATGTTAGATCCATGGATGGATGGATGGGGATGGACGAATAAATAGAGGGATGGACGGACGAAGGGATAGATGGATTGACGGAAGCACGTACGGATGGATGGAGGGGCGGAGTGATGGATGGATGGACGGTCGGGCATATGGATAAATAGAGCGAGGGCGAATGGAACGATGAAAAGACGGATGGAATGATAGTCGGATGGAAGGAATGATGGATGGATGGATGGACGCACATACGGATGGAGTGATGGACGGACGGACTGATGGATGAACGGTCAAATGTATAGATGGATGAATGGAGGGAATGATAGGTACGGATGGATGGAATGGTGAATGGATAGAAGGTCTGATGGACGAACGGATGGATGCATGGAGGACTGATGGAACAATGGATGGAAGGATGGATGGATCGAATGATGGACAAATAGATGAACGGATGAAGGGACGGACATACGAATGGACGGACGGATGGATGGACGCACATATGGGTGGACAGTTGGATCGTTGGGTGGACGGATTGAGGAATCGACGGACGGAAGGATAGATGGATGGACTGTCGGATGGTTGGACGGATGGACTCATGGACGAATAGAGAGGACGAAAGGATTAATGGAAAGGCTGATGGAAAAACGGATGGAAGGATGGATGGAATGATGTTTGGATAGATGGATACATTATTACCAGCTTGGTGGTTTACTTTAAATTATGATGAGTCAGTTAACTTGAAGTTAGGTAGATTGGTTTAGATATTGTTATGTCATGTTATTGTTATGTTTAGTTATTGTTATGGTTTTATTAAAGTTATGTAGGTTGGTTTCATATAAGTTAGGTGGTGTAGGTGTGTTATTGTTAGGTACTTTGGTTATGTTAAGTTGCACTGGTTAAGATATAGTTAGATGGGTCATGTAAGATAAATTTACGTGTTTTGGTAAATAAAGTTAGATGGGTTGCTTAACTTAATGTTAGGTGTGTTGGTTAAGTTGAAGCTATTTTAAGACAATGCATACAACAAACAGACAGACACACATATGACATTAAATACGGTACAGACCATACACTGTTTGAAAGCACAACAGGCAGAGAGATTATCACATATGACATCAAATACGGCACAGACCATATACACTTGGCTCAACCGTTGACAGCGCTCCACTGAAAAAGAACAAGACAATAAACTTACAAATTAGTTGGGTTACTTAAATTAAAGCTACGTGGATTAGTTATGTACAAGTTACGTGGGTTGGTAATGTATAAGTTACGTGGGTTGGTTATATTAATGTTGCCTTGATTGATTACATTAAAGTTAGATGGTTAAGTTATTTATAAGTTAGTTGGGCTAGTTATATTTGTGTTAGGTGGATCCATGGATGTATAGCGATGGACGGATGGATGAACGGATGGATGGAGGAATGGACGAATGGATGAATTGGACGCACGTACGAATGGATGGAGGCGTGTAATGATAAGTGGAAAGTCTGACAAACAGACGATGGATTAACGGATGGAGGGATCGACGGATGGAAGGATAGATAGATGGACTGTCGGATGGATGGATGGATGTCTGGATGCATGGCCGAATAGAGCAAGGGCGCATGAAACAATATTAAGACGGAAGGATGTAATGACGGTTGGATGGATGGATGGATGGAAGAATACACATACGGATGGATTGACGGACCGAAGGAGTGATGGATTAACGGATGGACCGAGTGATAGATGGACGGACTCATGGATGAACGGTCTAATGGATAGATGGACAGAGCGATGAAGGACAGATGGATGGACGGACAGATGGATGGATGGGTGAATGGATGGACGGTCGGATGGACGAACGTATACACGCAAGACTGATGGAACAATGAATGGAAGGATGGACAGACGGATGGCTGGCTGGACGGATGAATGGACGGTTGGTTAAATGTTAAGCTAGGTGAGATAGGTTGTATGAAGATAGGATGGTTAGGTAATGGTTGGATGTATTGCTTAAGCTAACATTAGTTGTGTTGGTTATGTTAAAAGTTGGTGAATTAATTATATTAATGTTAGTTGGGTAGTTTACATTATAGTTTGATGGTTGGTTAAGTTATTGTTAGTTGGGTCAGTTATTTTAAATGTGGTTTAGTTGGTTTTATAAAAGTAAGGTGCAATAGTAATGTTAGGGTTATGTAAGTTTGGTACATTTTAGATATGTTAAGTGGTTCCAGTGATGGATGAAAAGATGGATTGAAGGAAGGATGGATGGACTGGCGGAGTGATGAATGGACGGTCGGACAGACGGACGAATTGATGTACGGACTGATCGATGGACGGAAGGATAGATGTATGACTGTCGGATGGATGGGCGGATGGATGAATAGAGAGAGGACGCATGGATCGATGGAAAGATGGATGGATCGATGGATACAATATTGATAGCTGGGTTAATTACTTTAAATTTAATTGAGTCTGTTACATTGAAGTTTGGTAGATTGGTTTATATATTGTTCTGTCATGTTATTGTTATGTTAAGTTTTTGTTTTGTTAAAGTTATGTAGGTTGGCTACATTCATGTTAGGTGGGATAGGTTACCATTAGGTGGGTTTAACCAACCCACCTAATGGTAACCTAGTGCATACAACTGGCAGAGAGACATATGCACATATGACATTAAATACGGTAAAGATCATTTACACAGGTAGAGAACACAACCGTAGACAGGGCTCCACTAAAAAAGAACAAGACAATAAATGAACATACATTAATAGTTGGGTATCTTAAGTTAAAATTAGTTGAGTTGGTTAAGTTAAAGTTAGGCAAGTTGGTTAGATTAATGTTATATTGATTGATTACATTAAAGTTAGATGGTTGGTTAAATTATTTATAGCTGGGTTGATTATTTATAAGTTAGTTGGTTTAGTTATGCTTTAGTTGGGTGGGTTAGTTATGTTTTTGTTAGGTGGATCCTTGGATGGACGGATGGATGGAGGGATGGATCGATGGATGGATTTGTGGACAGACGCATGGACGAATAGAGAGAGGATGCATGGACTGATGGAACAACGGATGGAAGGATGGATGCAATGATGGTTGGATGAATGGATGGACGAAGGGATGGACATGAGGATGGACGGACGGACTTATTGATGGACAGTCGAACGGATGGATGGTCGAAATGAATGGAGGGAAAGGTGGACATCCGGAGGGATGGGTGAATGGATGGACGGAGGACGGATGGCACAATGGATGGTAGGATGGATGGATGGAAGGAAGGATCAATGGATGCACAGATGGGTGGATGAATAGATGGATGGACGTATGGATACAGAGATGGATGGACTGATGGACGAATGAAAGTACGAACGAAGTGACGGCTGTACGATTGGATAGATGGATCGACGTTCGGATCGAAGTAAGGATGGATGGAATCAAGGATCGTTGGATGGGCGGATTATGGGATCCGCGGATGGAAGGATAGATGGATGGATGGACCTGCGGGCGGATGGATGGATGGACACTGATGGACGAATATAACGAGAATGCCTGGATCGATGGAAAGATGGATGGAACAACGGATGGAAGGATGGATAGAATGACGTTTGGATGGATGGATACATTATTGCTAGCTGGGTTGCTTCCTTTAAAATTAGTTGAGTCAGCTACATTGAAGTTAGGTAGATTGGTTTAGATATTGGATATTGTTATGTTATTGTTATGGTTTTATTAAAGTTATGTAGGTTGGCTTCATTCAAGTTAGGTGGGATTGGTTACCATTAGGTGGGTTGTTATTATGTACTTATGTATTTAGTTAGATGGGTCATTTAAGTTACGTGTTTTGGTGAATAAAGTTAGATGGGTTGGTTAACTTAATGTTAGGTGTGTTGGTCAAGTTGAAGTTATGTAAAGACAATGCACACAATATGCAGAGAGACATACTCATGCCATTACAGTACAGACCATATACACTGAGAGCACAATAGGCAGAGAAAAACCGTTGACAGGGCTCCACAAAAAAACCCAAGACAATAAACATACATTAGATGGGTATATTAAAGTTAGGTGAGTTGATTATATTAATGTTACCTTGATTGATTACATTAAAGTTAGATGGTGAAATTATTGATAGCTGAGTTGGTTATTTATAAGTTAGTTGGTTTAGTTATGCTAACGTTGGGTGGGTTAAAGTTTTTGTTAGGTGGAACCGTGGATGGACGGATAGAGGGATGGATGGACAGACGGATGTACGGATGGATTGGTGGACAGACGCATGGACGAATAGAATGAGGATGCGTGGAATGATGGAACAACGGTTGGATCGATGGACGGACGGACGGACTGACGGACGGACGGAGAGATGGACAGAAGAATGGACGTACGGACTTGATGGACAGTCGAACGGATGGATGGATGGACGGACCGACAGAAGGATTAGTTAATGGATGGATGGATGGATGGATGGATGGACGGTCTAACGGAAGAATGGATATTACGGAGGACGGAGGGAACAATGGATGGTCTGATGGATTGATGGAAGGATCAATTGATGGATGCACGGAAGGATGAATGTATGGACGAATAGACGGGTGGACGTATTGATACAGAGATAGATGGACGGACGAATGGAAGTACGGACGAAGCGACGGATGTACGAATGGATAGCTGGATCGACGTTCGGATCGAGGTAATTACGGATGGAATCACGGACGGATGGAGAGAATGACGTAGGGAAGACGGCCCAACGGAAGGATGGATGAATGCAAGGTCGGATGGATGTATGGATGGATACAGCGAGGACGAATGGAACTATCCAAAGACGGATGGAACAATGGGTGGAAGGATGGATAGATGGACGGATGAATCTATGGTTGATTAAATTATGTCAGGTGAGAAAGGTTTCAGTGACATGGGATGGTTATGTAATGGTTAGATGTATTGCTTACGTTAACGTTAGTTGTGTTGGTAAAGTTAAAGGTTGGTGAATTGGTTATATTAATGTTAGCTGGATTGGTTACATTATAGTTAGATGGTTGGTCAAGTTACTGTTAGTTGGGTTACATTATTTAAATGCAGTTGAGTTGCTTTCGTTAAAGTTAGGTGCAATAGTTATGTTAAGCTTATGTAAGTTCAGTGTTGGACGGACGGAGTCATGAATGAACGGTCAAACGGATGGATGGATGGATGGACGAACCGATGGACAGACGGAGGGACGGCTGGATGGATGGATAAGTGAATGGATGGATAGTCGGATGGACGAACGGATACAATGATAACTGATGGAACAATGGATGGAAGTATGGACGTATGGATGAACGGAGGGATGAAGAGATGGACTGATGGATGGATGGACGGAATCACGTACGGGTGAATGGACGGGCGGAGTGATGGATGGATGGACAGTCGAATGGACGGATCGTTGGATGGACGAATTGAGGAATCTACCGATGGGCTGTCGGATGGATGGACGGACCAAACGGATGTATGTACTGTCGGATGGATGGACGAACCGACGGATGGATGGATGGATGGACGAATAGAGAGGATGCATGGATCGATAGAAAGACGGATGGATCAACGCATGGAAGGATGGAATGACGTATGGATGGATGGATACATTATTGATAGCTGAGTTGGTTACTTTAAATTTAGTTGAGTAGGTTACTTTGAAGTTTGGTAGATTGATTTATATATTGTTCTGTCACGTTATTGTTAAGTTATTGTTTTTTTAAAGTTATGTAGGTTGGCTACATTCAAGTTAGGTGGGATAGGTTACCATTAGAAGGGTTGTTTAAGTTATTGTTAGGTGTTTTGGTTATGTTAGGTGTGCTGGTTAAGTTGAAGTTATGTAAAGACATTGCATACAACAGGCAGAGAGAGACACATATGACATTAAATACAGTACAGACCATTTACACAGGTAGAGAGCACAACCGTTGACAGGGCTCCACTAAAAAAAAACCAAGACAATAAATAAACATACATTATTAGATGGGTATATTAAAGTTAGGTGAGTTGGTTAAGTTAAAGTTACGTGTGTTAGTTATATTAATGTTACCTTGATTGATTACATTAAAGTTAGATGGATGGAGGGACGGACGGACGGAGGGATGGACAGAAGGATGGACGGACAGACTTATTGATGGACAGTTGAACGGATGGATGGATGGATGGACGGACAGACTGAGGGATGGGTGAATGGATGGAGGGTCTGATGGATGAATGGATATACGGAGGACGGACGTAACAATGGATGATCGGATGGATGGATGTATGGAAGGATCGATGGATGCACGGATGTATGGAGGAATAGATTGGTGGACATATGGAGACAGATGGACGGACGGACGATTTTAAGTACAGACGAAGCGCCGAATGTACGAATGGATAGATGGTTCGACGTTCGGATCGAGGTAAGGACTGATGAAATTACGGACGGATGGAGAGACTGACGTAGGGAGGGACGGTCCAACGGAAGGATGGATGCACGGTCGGATGGATGTATGGACGGATACAGCGAGAACGGATGGAACGATGCAAAGACGGATGGAGCAATGGGTGGAAGGATGGATGGATAGATGGACTGACGTATGGATGGACGGATGAATCGATGGTTGGTTAAATTATGTCAAGTGATATAGGTTTCAGTGACATGGGATGGTTAGGTAATGATTAGATGTGTTGCTTAAGTTAACATTAGTTGTGTTGGTTATGTTAATGTTAGCTGGATTGGTAACATAGTTAGATGGTTGGTTAAGTTATTGTTATTTGGGTTACATTTAAATGCAGTTGAGTTGGTTTCATTAACGTTAGGTACAATAGTTATGTTAAGCAATAGTGCAATAGTTAAGGTAAGGACAGTGTTGGACGGAAGGAATGATGGATGAACGGTCGAATTGATGGATGGACGGACCGATGGACAGACGCAGGGACGGATGGATGGGTGAATGGATGGACGGTCGGATGGACGAACGGATACACGAAGACCTGATGGAACAATGGATGGAAGTATGGACGTATGGATGAACGGAGGGATGAATAGACGAATGAACTGATGGATGGATGGACGGACGCACGTACGGGTGAATGGACGGGCGGAATGTTGGACGGTCAGATGGACGGATCGTTGGATCGACTGATGGGCTGTCGGATGGATGGACGGACCGACGGATGTATGTAGTAGGATGGATGGACGAATAGAGAGGACGCATGGATAGATGGAAAGACGGATGGATTAACGCATGGAAGGATGGATGGAATGACGTATGGGTGGATGGATACATTATATATAGCTGGGTTGGTTACTTTAAATTTAGTTGAGTCGGTTACTCTGAAGTTTGGTAGATTGGTTTAGATATTGTTCTGTCATGTTATTGTTATGTTTAGTTATTGTTACGGCTTTATTAAAGTTATGTGGGTTGGCTACATTCAAGTTAGGTAGGATAGGTTACCATTAGGTGGGTTGTTTAAGTTATTTTTGGGTGTTTTGGTTATGTTAGGTGTGCTGGTTAAGTTGAAGTTGATGTAAAGAATGCTAACAGGCACACACACACACACACACACACACACACACACACACACACACACACACACACACACACACACACACACACACAACATTAAATAAATTAGGCCTACAGACCATACACACTGGTTGAGAGCAGATATGCATATATGAAACCAGATACAGGACCGCCCATAGATACCGGCGGACTGGAGTGCACGACTGTTAAGCAGGATGCCACTGAAATAGAACGACAATTCATTGCATATGTTAACTTACTATTTAATTTTGTTTAGGGTTAAGGCAGATGGCTTAATTGTCTTTGCTTATGGTTGCTACCATTTCTAAAATATACATAATGCCTAGAGTACAAATTTAAAGTCAATAAAGAAAAAAACACCCACCGAAAATGATTGTACTTTGCAGAGGTGGCTATCTCATAAGTTTTGAGAAGTGATACCATATTTACTGTCCTATAACAATAAACCCAATAAGGCTAAAATTCTAAATATATATCGATTAAGAGCATCACAGTGATTCAATGCTGTTACTTTGACTGGACAAAATAAAATATGTCCACATATTAGAAAGCTGGTTCGTTTGGTGTCTCTTTTGTTCATAATTTCAGAACTAGACAAGTTCAAATAAAGTTTACCTTTAATGAACAAATTTAACTTTTCCATATCACACCTAAAAATTACATTTTTAAATGCACATGAGCAAGTGTGCATGCTAGAACTTGTGCAACGTTCTCATGGGTTTTATATTAGCAAGTTTTTCTATCAATCAGTAAGCTAGAATTACTTTTAAAAACGGACAAATATAATCCTTTGATGACAGTGGCTGCTTAGGTGTTATGTTCTTGTCACCTATGTAACTGCAAAATAAATCCTAATTTTATAAGTCAATGAAATGAAGTCAAAATTTTGGATGATTAAGCAGCATGGCCAAAGAAAATATGTGCTAATCAACTGATTCACTTTCAGATTTCTGAAAGCTGCATTTCCATTGGCTAATTCAAAGGTCACCATAACATGACCCAGATGCAGTCGCTGTTGGAACTTTATATAGTACTTGAAATCGTATTTCAATTTATTGGAGACTTAAACTAAAATGGATGAAACTATTATATAAGGGAGCTAATACTTATATATTTAAAATGAACATCACATTTTCACTGTGTTATCCCTGGGAATTGGCATCTGATTGTTATCATTGGTGTTTACATAGAAAAAAAACCCATACATTTTCAATAGATATAAGTCATTTGTTATTTCTACATGTACGTCCTAGGAAACGGTTTCGCACGAGTTGTTTACGGTTGAATGTTACTTCTCAGCCCAATAACGGATCCTTAAACCTATACTTACAGGTGAGGTGGCAGTTATCGCTAAAGGCAAGGAATTTTGACCCCTTGGCCACCTGGGACCATGACCAACTTTGTAGATTAAGTGTACATCCTTGGTAATTTGTTTGTTTGTTTGTTTGATTAGGATTTTTAACGTAGCTTTAACAATTTTTCAGTCATATCGCTACGATGTCTGCTGTGAGGCAGTTAATAGTGATGTCTAGCACTGAGGCATCATGCCGCAGACATGTAGCACGATGTCCCACCCAGTCACATTATCCTGACACCAGGCCGACCAGTCCTAACACTAACCTCTTAATGCTGAGCGTCAAGCGAGGCAGCTGTTAGTACCATTTTTGTAAGTCTTTGGTATGACTCGGCCGGGGATCGAACCCTCGACCTCCCGCTTCCGCGGCGAACGCTCTAACCACTAGGCCACCGGAGCGGTTGGTAATTTGTTTGCACTTATTTCTTGCTTTCTGCACACTAAAAATACCAGTTAAAATTGTTGAGATGATGCACCTTTATAAGCACTAAATGTTATCACAAATTAGTTCACTGTAATCCTAAAGTTTAGGTTTCATCAATTTTATCATTTTTGCTGTAAGTTTATTTCTCATACTGTAGATGCTGGAATCAAAGAATCAAAGAAGAAGAATGAAGAATTAGAGAATTTTTATAGATTTTAGAAATGTTAATTAAAGCAGAATAATGACTTAGATGAACTGTCAATATATTAAAATATTTTAATTACCTCTTGTTCGTTCGACATTTCACCGAAAAGGAAGGGTTGAGAACTATTTTTTTAAGTGAATTTCACTGCCACGCCCCCTTCAATAAAAAGACGCATAAATGTTCCAATATGTTTTGCCAAAATATTGAATGTACCAATATAAGAGGCATAGCAAAACATACAAAAAATGTCAAGGAGTTTAACTTTATGATGGTAAAAAAAAGACATTTGATATTCAGTGCGACTCTACATATAATAAAACAATTCAAAGTGGTGTAGGTAGGACACCCTTTTAACCAGCTACCCAGTGCATACACGTACTAGTTGAAGACACTAGTCCTGCGATAATGGTAATTAATATAACTACAGAGAACAAACTATGCACAGTGGGTAAAATGCACGCATCTGGTGATGAAGCCCAAGTATGTCACCGCTCAGCAAATACAAGTTTACAAGCAAATATTGCAGATGAATACACATTTGTAAGGAGGGGCCTCTGCACTAAATGAATCGGGTGCAACTTTCATTTTTGAGTACTCCCATGTCAAGCCTGTAAAAATACTAAAATTGCATCAATAAAATATTGTCTATCTTTGTTTTAAAGTACAGAGTGGATAAGCTCTCAAAAGATAGTTTTACTAAGATCGTTAGTACGAACCATATTCGTGTAGGTTACTTGCTATTATTTATATTTCATGGTTTTAGCTCAGTACAAATTCCGTTTTCTCTTACTCCACATTTCTGCGTCGCTTGTTATGCATGCAAGCGGATGGGAACAAATAAAAAAAAGGATTGATGAAATGTGTACCATATTAAATTCATTTAGAAAGCTAGAATTATTAATACTTTTTATCATTCTTTTCATACGTCACTAGTCTAGGATATTGGCCTTTCATTTGGAAATTTCTAAACATGTTGACAACTTTGTTTTAGAAAGAAACCGACCTATATCCTGGTTCTAATATTGTGTCCACGTTTCTATATCAATGTTGTTTAGTTTTAATACTACTAATTCCCGTCTTAATATCCCACTGGAAACTCTTGTTTTCAGATTTTAGTTTGGAGTTGTTTTTTTTTTCTAATCATTCACTGGAATTACAAAGTGCTCAATAGTATTTTCGAACTAAAAGATTAATTTAGAAATATAATGAATACAGTTGTGATAACATTACTGTGATATATAAAAAGAGAAGATATAACCACGTTCCATGCCACTGGCAGATTGGACCATTTTAAACGTATAGGTAAAGCAGAGACATTGTTGTATCATTACAAAAATACACTTATCATTTTGCATATATTTTATTGAAAAACGGTATTCATCAAATGAATTGTAGGTGTAACTCGATAATGAAATCATTGTAATTTCGAATTTTCATTACTTTAAAAAATATATTTGGTCAATACTCACTAGCAAAGCTATTCTGTTACCATGATTTTTTAATCACTACATGGTGAAACATTTAAGTTCAATGCACGTTGTAAAATCTTTACAACCTTATTACTGTAAAGAATAATTCTTAATTGCCAGTAGTATGGGATAAAAGGACTGGCATTCAAGTCTATTTAGATATAGGTTTAATTTTTACATAATGATCTTATAGTCCGAGTGATACCTTGGAAGTAAAGATAATATTCACTGATGTACCTCAAATTTAAGAGAACTTCCCTGGTAAATGGGCATGTTGCTAATACAAATAATATGATCTATCCACGTTATATACATGATGTGTACTTTGCTAATATAAATAATATGATCTATCCACTTTATATACATGATGGGTACTTTGCTAATATAAATAATATGATCTATCCACTTTATATACATGATGTGTACTTTGCTAATATAAATAATATGATCTATCCACGTTATATACATGATGTGTACTTTGCTAATATCAAAATATGATCTATCAACTTTATATACATGGGTACTTTGCTAATATAAATAATATGATCTATTCACTTTATATACATGATGTGTACTTTGCTAATATAAATAATATGATCTATCCACGTTATATACATGATGGGTACTTTGCTAATATAAATAATATGATCTATCCACTTTATATACATGATGTGTACTTTGCTAATATAAATAATATGATCTATCCACGTTATATACATGGGTACTTTGCTAATATAAATAATATGATCTATTCACTTTATATACATGATGGGTACTTTGCTAATATAAATAATATGATCTATCCACTTTATATACATGATGTGTACTTTGCTAATATAAATAATATGATCTATCCACGTTATATACATGATGTGTACTTTGCTAATATAAATAATATGATCTATTCACTTTATATACATGATGTGTACTTTGCTAATATAAATAATATGATCTATTCACTTTATATACATGTGTACTTTGCTAATATAAATAATATGATCTATCCACTTTATATACATGATTGGTACTTTGTTAATATAAATAATATGATCTATTCACTTTATATACATGATATGTACTTTGCTAATATAAATAATATGATCTATCCACTTTATATACATGATGTGTACTTTGCTAATATAAATAATATGATCTATCCACGTTATATACATGATGGGTACTTTGCTAATATCAAAATATGATCTATCAACTTTATATACATGGGTACTTTGCTAATATAAATAATATGATCTATTCACTTTATAAACATGATGTGTACTTTGCTAATATAAATAATATGATCTATCCACTTTATATACATGATTGGTACTTTGTTAATATAAATAATATGATCTATTCACTTTATATACATGATGTGTACTTTGCTAATATAAATAATATGATCTATCCACTTTATATACATGATTGGTACTTTGTTAATATAAATAATATGATCTATTCACTTTATATACATGATGGGTACTTTGCTAATATAAATAATATGATCTATTCACTTTATATACATGGGTACTTTGCTAATATAAATAATATGATCTATTCACTTTATATACATGATGGGTACTTTGCTAATATAAATAATATGATCTATTCACTTTATATACATGATGGGTACTTTGCTAATATAAAAAATATGATCTATCCACTTTATATACATGATGGGTACTTTGCTAATATAAATAATATGATCTATCCACTTTATATACATGATGTGTACTTTGCTAATATAAATAATATGATCTATCCACGTTATATACATGGGTACTTTGCTAATATAAATAATATGATCTATTCACTTTATATACATGATGTGTACTTTGCTAATATAAATAATATGATCTATTCACTTTATATACATGATGTGTACTTTGCTAATATAAATAATATGATCTATCAACTTTATATACATGATTGGTACTTTGTTAATATAAATAATATGATCTATTCATTTTATATACATGATGTGTACTTTGCTAATATAAATAATATGATCTATCCACTTTATATACATGATGTGTACTTTGCTAATATAAATAATATGATCTATCCACGTTATATACATGATGGGTACTTTGCTAATATCAAAATATAATCTATCAACTTTATATACATGGGTACTTTGCTAATATAAATAATATGATCTATTCACTTTATATACATGATGTGTACTTTGCTAATATAAATAATATGATCTATCCACTTTATATACATGATTGGTACTTTGTTAATATAAATAATATGATCTATTCACTTTATATACATGATGTGTACTTTGCTAATATAAATAATATGATCTATCCACTTTATATACATGATTGGTACTTTGTTAATATAAATAATATGATCTATTCACTTTATATACATGATGGGTACTTTGCTAATATAAATAATATGATCTATCAACTTTATATACATGATTGGTACTTTGCTAATATAAATAATATGATCTATTCACTTTATATACATGATGGGTACTTTGCTAATATAAATAATATGATCTATTCACTTTATATACATGGGTACTTTGCTAATATAAATAATATGATCTATTCACTTTATATACATGATGGGTACTTTGCTAATATAAATAATATGATCTATCCACTTTATATACATGGGTACTTTGCTAATATAAATAATATGATCTATTCACTTTATATACATGATGGGTACTTTGCTAATATAAAGCAAATTTTTTAGTAAATTATGTTTCTCCGAGAATACTTACCCGATCACATTACTTTAGGATATTAGCCTGCTACCTCGCGAATCCAGCCCTACCAAAAGACGAAAATTCGTCTTTCCTGTCTATGTCATATAGACAAAGGGCAATAACTCTTGCCCCTTACCTCCCCTTGCTACCCGCTAGGTGTCGCTTCTTTAGTTTTTAAGCTGAGCGGTATATAAAACACGAGGATGCTCGCATGGCGGGGTGGTTGGGAGGGTTTCTTAGTAATGTGATCGGGTAAGTATTCTCGGAGAAACATAATTTACTAAAAAAATTGCTTTCTCCTTTGAATACGTTCCCCGATCACATTACTTTAGGAGAATAAGTAATAGGAGGAGGGAATGCGGAGCATCCGACCTCCACCCCGGGTATCCTCTAGGGAATGATGGCTGGATTCCCCATGTGAATGATAACCCGGTCTCCTAATTTTCAATCAGCAACACAGCCCAGGGTCACGTGATATGTGACCCCTTTATACGGTTAAGAAGATAGTTATTGAAATCTTCTTACCTACGAAAATTTATCTGGCGAATCCAGCGAAGCTAATAGGCTGTGCTGATTGTTGCACATGGGTCTGGTGGGCGTCTGGGCTGCCAACACCGGACCTACTAGAATCAATGTTTGCCTCTGCGAGTACAAACTTGAAGATAAAACTGTAGAAGTTTGACTCTGCATGTCAGCCAACAGCTTCTATAAGGTGACTGATTTGCGAATTCTCAGAGTACGCCGAGCGTATAACCCACCACAGCCATGAAGCAAGGGCTTGAATGGTGATATCTCATGTCCCAGCTATCACCAGAAGAAAGAGGTGCTTGTATGTGACCTGACTCACCTCTATGCATTGAAATGGTGCTAGAGTGCACAAACAGGATCTTACATGGCTGTTGATCCTGACTTATCTATAAAGAAAGCGAGCTAATGACGACTCGTTGATCGCCAATGTATGGTAATCTATTTTGGACTACGAAGCCTGGCTGCGTCAAGAGGACCATCAAACCCTCTGATCGGAACGGAAGAGAGTTCGGGTCACTAGAAAGGACATGTAACTCGCTCACCCTGCATGCTGAAGCTAAGACTATCAAGAAACCCAATTTGTATGATAGTAGCTTTAACTAATCGTGGGTTAAAGACTCAATACTGTCTGAATTGAGTCATGTTAAAACCCAGGACAGATTCCATTTGGAAACAGGGTGAGGGATATAAGTCGATTGAATTTTCAAAGTGTCTAAAAGATCTGACAAATCTTTGTCATGGCTGATAGCACATGTACCAGAATGGCGGAATGTGTCTGATATCATGGAGCGGTAGCATTTGATAATAACTGGAGCCAGCTGTTTCTCCTCGAAAAGCCAGAGAAAAGTTGGCCAGTTGAGGGATTGTGACACTCAGAGGAACAATGTGAATGATATGGTACTAGTCCCTGAAAACATGCCACTTGCCCTCGTAAACCTTCAGAGTAGAGGGCCTTCTTGCTCTCGAGATTCTCTCCGCAATCAAAGATTTAAATTGTTTGTCTTGCAAGGCTGTCTGGACAAGAGCCAAGCTTGAACATAAAGACGGTCCGGACAGGGGTGGAACACCCCTGGCCGCGGTTGCTTGCGAATACTTGTGCTGACTGTAATCTTCCTGGGTAGATCTATCGCCTAGATTGAGTAGATCGGAGACCCAGGAGTTGTTCCATCTGAGAGGGGCAATCAGAACCATCTGACAGTTCTGACCCCTTAACTTCTGGATTAATTTCAGTACCAAGACCGTGGGAGGGTAGGAGAATGACCACAACCCTTCCCAGCTGATTGATTGAGCATCCACAACCCAAGCTTCTGGGTCTGGAACCTGTGAGATGAAAGGTGGACAACTTGCGATTCCACCTTGTTGCAAAAGATCAATCATCTGACGTCCCCAAAGTGTGTCAATTGGAAGAAAGTCCGATTGATGGAGTGACCATTCTGTGTGAATGACTAGATAGAGTGTCAGCCAAGTGTCGGAATTGTACATTGAGGTGGAGATTGTCGAACCAATGTAGAAACTGCCAGCTCAGATTGCACAGGTCTGGTGATTGGTGTCCCCATGTTTTGAAGCAAGGCACCACCACAAAGTTGTCTGACATAATGAGGGCAGTTTGTAATAAGAGTTGATCCTGCCCGAAATGAAAGGCGTTGATGACAGCCGTTATGTCTGAAAGGTTGATGTGGAAAGGGCTCGCCCCTGGCACCCACGTGCCGCTGACAGTATCGAAGTCCGGCAACAGGTGGGCACCCCAACCGTAGGTACTAGTGGCGGAACATACCGTTATCCCCGCTTGGGGTATCTCCAGAGTAATCCCTGTGGACAGCCCACAGGGGTTGTGCCACTGACTCAAGAATGATCGTATCTCTGGCGTGAGCATGACTGTGGGATCGAAGGGACTTGAAAAGGGCGAAGTTACGCTAGCAACGTCCTTTGTAAAGGGCGCATAAAAGGACGGCTGAGCGGAATCAAGTCTGCTGCCGCATTGAATAATCCGAGGATCTGCAACTCTCTTGCTAAATGCGCATCCTGTTGGAAACGGACTCTACGAGTGCAATTATCTGGATGATCGCAAACTCGAGGAAGCCTTACCAGATTCAGATCGGGAGAAACTCCACACCCAGGTGGACCAAAAATCCGGATTGGACAGAGATCAGACTTTATCCAGTTCACGAGAAAGCCTATATGATGTAAAGTGATATAAGATCGTTTCTGCCTTTGAGCAGAGTAGAACTTGACAGATGTTTCTGGAGGATGTCGTCCAAATATACTGCCGACGCAATAGATGAAGTCGAGCGGAACAGGGTGACGACGTAATCCATAACCTTGGTACTAGCCCAAGGGCTTAAGTTGAGGCCAAAAGGTATGACATGGAACTGATAAACCGAGTCCCGACAAGCACTACGGAGAAATGTCCGCTACTCGTGGGATAGGGACGTGAAATGTGCGTCGGTCATTTCTAGACTGACAGCATACCCGTCGGATGGTTTGATCACGCCATCGCCACATTGACTTTCAGGGTGGTTGAGGCGGCTCAGGTCGATGAACGGCCTCTGGATAAGAAACAGCCATGAATAAAACCTCAGCTATTGCAGGTTTATTAAGATATATATATATATATGTCATCATTTTTAATATAAATCTCCGGGAGAAGGATGCCTTATATATAGGCATCCTTCTCCCGGTCTGACGATACATCCATGAAGAGGGGAGAGGAGGACAGAGGAGGGGATGGATAAATGAAGTCCCAAGTCCCTCCGAAATGACCTGAATCACCCAAATGTTTTAAGGTAATAAAGTGGTCCAGTGGTCCTGAAATTGCAGGTGGCGGCTGCCCACAGGTAGGCAGTCCGCTGGCGGTGGGCAGGGTCTGTCAACGTCTAGAGTTAGGAGGCGTGGAGGCGGAGAAACTTTGGTTCTTGCCGCCTCTGTATGGTTGCCGTCTAGCTTGATTAGACTGTTGACTCCCAAGCATTGGGTTGGGATCTATATTACACATTTGATTATAAGGATCCCTTTTCCCCGGTCCGCCCATCATCCCTCCGCTGTGTCAGGGGATGATTGTTTCGAAACGCCTGCGAAAGTTGGGCGACGAGTTGGAGGGGCAGTTCCTGAGCTGCCTGCCTCCAAACTTTTTCAATTTTCCCCCAAAGTGTAAAGGTGTCCCAAACTGAGACATCCGTAAAATCCGAGTACGATGGGGCCTGCGCGACGTGGACCACCTACAGACGTCACGTCGTATCAGGTCGAAGTTGGCAGAAGCAGTCAACGCATTGGTCATAGAATGGTGAGCTGCCCTGTTAACAACTCTAGCAATCCAGGCCTTCACTTCACAAGCGTGGTCATGGCTGGATTTGCCTAGGGAGTTGAAATAAAAAATGGCTAGTGAAGTCAAGTCTAACAATGAAGACGTATCGACTACGTTTCGGACTAGCTTTGACGTGGCATTTGAGATCAGTACTGAAGGCGTCTGATGGAGTTTTCGTACCAGCTACACTAGAACGTCGCTGGAAGTTAGCTTCCTGAATTTTTTTTTTCCTACTGGCGAAGAAGCAGGAAGGACATCGTCTCTTCCTCCTCATTCAAGATCTACAGGTGCCTGAATTGTGTAGTCTTGAGTGGCAGTAGGAGGTTTTGGGCATTCTGAAGTTCCCAACAACCTATAAATCTTTTATTCTGCGGCCGTGGCGCTAAGCTCACTCCGGTCCATGACCTGATCTGTGGACGGCTGAAAGTGTTTCGTCACACTCACTGTGTGCTGAGTCGTGTTCTGGTCAACTCAAGCATCCATTCGCAGCGGAATTGTCATCATTTTTAATATAAATCTCCATAATGCTTATGTAGTGCGGCCAGCACTGCGCGCCTATCTACCATTCGCTCAGAGGGAATGTTGGTTCTGGTACAGCTTGCATATCTGTACAGCATACCAGGTGACCTAGATGACGCAATTCTGTCATAATTGACACTTTCACTAAATCTCCCTTGTGGAGAAGCCGTGAACATATGGACGGCCGGCACTAACGGCTGATTGAACTGGCGAATGGTCGGCCTGAAAGTCCTGTTCTGGTAAAGCTGCCATATCTGGGTAGCGCATACCAAGTGGCATAGATAACTCAATTCCGTCATCTCTGATAATGTCACTAATTCTCCCTTGTTTTAAAATCACACCGTCACGTATTTGACGTGACGGGAGGTGTACACCGGCAATACCGACTGATTTGTCTGGTATATGGTCGGCCGGAATGTCGGCGAAGGTCCGGCTATGACCGGCACCTGCCTCTCGAATGGTCTGATTGGACGGAGATTCATCTATAACATCTCTCTCATGGTAGTGATATGTAACCAGTAGTACAGATTGACTGACGGGTACATCACTATAATCTCTGTAAATCCGATGTACAGCCGGTGCAGGTTGATGCCGGCTGGAAGACCGGTGCCATTTGGGCTGAACGGTCGTTGCCGGATGGACGGCCGGTGCAGGTTGATGCCGGCTGGAAGGTTGGCTGGACGACCGGTGCCATTTGGGCTGAACGGTCGTTGCCGGATGGACGGCCGGTGCCGGTTGATGCCGGCTGGAAGGTCGGCTGGACGACCGGTGCCATTTGGGCTGAACGGTCGTTGCCGGATGGACGGCCGGTGCCGGTTGATGCCGGCTGGAAGGTCGGCTGGACGACCGGTGCCATTTGGGCTGAACGGTCGTTGCCGGGTGGACGGCCGGTGCCTGTTGATGCAGGCTGGAAGGTCGGCTGGCCAGCCGGTGCCATTTGGGCTGAACGACCGGTGCCTGTTGATGCAAGGTGGAAGGTCGGCTGGCCGTCCGGTGCCATTTGGACTGAACGGACGGTGCCGGATGTACGGCTAGTGCCGGTTGGTGCCTGCTGAAGTGCCGGCTGAACTGACGGTGTCGGCTGGACGGACGGCTGGACGGCCGGCGAAAGTGCATAATAAAATGGATCCAATTGATCCAGCCTAGACTCCATGCATCCGGACTTACAGGCCCGAAAGCCATGCACGGACCTGCGGTGAAATTTACACCCACTGGGCAGCCTAAACCATGTCAGCATAATTTCCTCCATTTCCACATTGCCAACACCCATTTTGCCATTCATGCCTTCGTTGTCGACTTTGCTACTGAAACGACAAAAGAAGAGAACAAAGCACAAATTAAAAATTCAGCATATTATTAATTCGATAATACTATAACCGTTACTAACGGAGTAGTCAAATTATTCCGTGCCATGTTAACTCTTAATGACCACACTAGTTATCGCCGTAAGCGTGTTGCAATGGGTCGTTCAAGACGAAGTCTACTGAAACGAAAAAGATGATAAACAAAGCACATTTAGCAATTCAGCACGCTATTAAGTCGCTATAACCATAACCGTAACTAACGTAGGAAGCGAAATGATTTAGTGTCGCGTGAACTCGTGACTACAACACGAATTTCGCCATTAAATAGTCGCAACTGGTCGTTCAGAGACGAAGTCTACTGAAACGGAAAAGAAGATAAACAAAGCACAAATTAACAATTCAGCACGCTATTAAGTCTCTATTCCATAACCGTAACTAATGGAGGAAGCGAAATGATTAAGTGTCGCGTGAACTCGTGACTACAACACGAAGTCCGCCATTAAATAGTCGCAAATTGGTCGTTCAAAGACTTTTTTGAAGTCTACTGAAACGTGAAAGAAGATAAATAAAGCACAAATTATCAATGCAGCACGTTATTAGTCGCTAATATCGTAAACGTTACATACGGAATAAGCGAAATTATTGAGTGCTACATGTATTACATGTTAGTACCGCCATAAGCGTGCTTTTTGACCACGTTGCAACCTGGTCCGAAGTCTAGAAAAGGTGACAAAGTCACTCAAATTGGAAAATATTGTAAAATAATGTATACAACCTGTAGAGGAATGATTATCCAACACAGTAATTCCAAATTTAACTTCGGATGGTCAGAATTTACACTAAGATGGCTTGGATTCATTGGAGGTCTAATTGTACGTGTTTTCACGTACAGCGAAGCTAAAAAACTAAAGAAGCGACACCTAGCGGGTAGCAAGGGGAGGTAAGGGGCAAGAGTTATTGCCCTTTGTCTATATGACATAGACAGGAAAGACGAATTTTCGTCTTTTGGTAGGGCTGGATTCGCGAGGTAGCAGGCTAATATCCTAAAGTAATGTGATCGGGGAACGTATTCAAAGGAGAAATAATATGATCTATCCACTTTATATACATGATTGGTACTTTGTTAATATAAATAATATGATTGTTCCACTTATACATGATGGGTACCTGCTTACTCGTGTTGTGTGTTCATCAACAAATTTATAGTTCAGATTGCTGTTACAAATTTTAAATTTAAAAATGTATTTCAAAGTCAAGTCTGTTCGCTCAATTCTTTAACAAGCTGCCATACATGTAAATATTTCTAGGCATAGGGTTGATGAGGCAAAGTGTCATACAGAGTTGCTGTTTGGGACCCATAATATTTGCTGGGTGGGATGGAGTGTCCTAAAATGTAAAACATTGACCCTGATATTTTTCCATCTTCATATAATGGTAAACGTCTACTCCTACAAGACGTTTTTACTGATATTTGTTTAGATCTAAATAAAATTGAATATCCGGGGATACATCTTAGTTTGTAGAACTAGGTCAACGCGTACATTATATGGCGGTAAAGGACTGAGAATGGCCCATGCTGTATTCGTCCTGAATTGCACTTATACTATAATATAACCACATTTCTTGTATTGTAGTTGAAAGAAAATATTTTAGGTGTATTCGGTACGGGGACGGGGGAAAGTAGCCTGGTTTGAAAGAATTCCATGCAATCGTACCGGTTAGTTATACGTATATGTATCAAAAACGTGTAGATATTTCTAGTCTCAAACGTTATGACAGTCGATATCGTTGCATAAACGTATAACATTCACTTTGTACCATCGCCGCCAATTAAACAATGAAGTTTTTAAATTTGATACAATATTCTACAACTGGCCGCCTGATTAAAAAGATCTCGATACATCTCGTAGTGGCGCGTTATTGAGCGAGAGCGCAATGGTGTTATTCTGCCGGCAGATTTAATAAAAGCTATCCTTTCTTAATATATTTTTTTTTTACATTCAGGATTCAGAAACAGTGGTGATAGGAGTGGATAAGTCTGGAGCTTTTTTAGGGGAATGGTAAACAAAATTATAAATATGTCAATACCTGCTTGGTCTACACTAGTTTGTTCTGTCTTTAAATAGGATAACCAATATAACGAGTATTTAGACTTGCTCAAAATAATGTATGAATGAAACAAGGACAAGGAATTTTAAATTAATAATAGCACCTATTTATCACATATCTCAATATAAGCGAATAAATCACGACAGTAAAAACCTGACAAATTAACTTAATTATACACACCGCATATTCTTTAAAATGTGCAATATTGGCATAGAATCTCATCTGCAAACATCAGTATACATTTTATACACTTACCGGTGTTTCTCGTGTCGGTTTAGCCTCCGTCATCTCAAGGGTTCTTTTTGGCGAAATGTGTATAAATTTCCGGTTGAAATCCTATGTTGGACGACATGTACATACACGTGGAATAGCACAATTCTGTCCATTTTGAATTTCGCGCTAGATATGGCTATTACCAAATACCAAAAAAATTTCCATACTGTACTCGTGTGTGATCAGGAAAGATCTGCAATCATCAAAATGTGAAATCATAAACACAAATCGTTCATCAGTATCAACATAGATCGGGGAAGGTGGTTTATTGGACAAATGAATGCATTACTTTATGCCGATATTCCCTATGTCAATCATTATGTGGAGAAGATAATTTCGTTCTATTCTTGAAACAAACGCTTAAAATTTTCGTAAATATTGCTTATTTAATATATAATTATCATTGACAGAAACAACCAATATATTCCGTACTCCAGAGATAAATAAAAATAACATGTACAATGGTTTTTATTTATTTATAGATATATGTGTCCCTATTTTAATGAAATAACTAGAACATAAATCGTTTTAAGAGAGATTTCCATAAATTCTAAATATCATTTACCTACTTTGGCTCTATATTGAACTGTTTGGGTCCCAATCCATTACCAGAAGGAGATATACTTTCTGTTTCAAAAAATGTCTTTGAAAAATAATATTGCTGCGTTTTGTGTAGAAAATGAATGATATTTAGAACTATTATATTCAGAAGTACGTAATCGAGCCCTACCCGCCCATTCGTTATAAAATAAATGTACGTGTTAAACATGTGTACTTACCATGGCCACTACTTGAAATGAAAGGAATAGATTTCCAAGTTGGACTGATATTGAACTAGGCCACGTGATCTATTCACTAAGCCTCCATTTGCATTGTTTAGCTGATTATGACACCATTGTTTCCAAACAAATAATTAGCAACCGCACGTGCAAATTCAATTACTGCCTGAAGTGAAGACAACTCATGGATCAAATTTTGCATGCAGTTGTATTTGTTTTATTACGCACCAGTAAGGGTCCAACCGTTTTAATATTATGGGGAAAAAGTGCAAGTTTTATTTTTTTTTTTTAAAAATCAGAAGAAGAATAAACAATTCTGCTCCTAATCTGCTGGCGCACTATGAGGTAGTGGATCAGGGTCTTATATACGAGTACATATGGTTTCTAACTATCAATCCATCCACTGTTGACCCTATATGCACAAGGGCTGGATACAAAGCAAATTAGGAGTATCCGTACATGAATCAGGGTCTATCCTGTAACAATATAAGACGTGTTATATTGATTAAGTGGTTACAGCCTCCGCCTGGTAAGCGGGAGACAGTGGGTTCGAACCCCAGCCAAGTCATACAAAAGACTTAAAAACATGTCACTAGCAGCCTGCCTCGCTTGGCGCCCAGCATTAAGAAGTTAGCGTTAGGACTATCACTATAGACTGCCACATTGCATACATCGTAGCGATATGACTGAAATTTAGTAATGCTACGCTAAAAATCCAACACACACACACACACACACACACACACACACACACACACACACACACACACACACACACTTTTCTCTATTATTGTTCACTTAGACGAAGTCAATTTGTGAGAAATGAAGAGGGCATTATCCAATCCACCTATGGTAATGATCATCAAACTTATTGGAAAATAGAGAAAACTAAATTGGAATATTTTCATCTTAATGAAGACAACATACAATCTTTTATGAGAATGTTTAGCACAGCCTATCAAGACACAAAGAATGAAACAGATACTGACTTCTCCCTTAGAATATTTTTAAAATTATATAAGAATATAGGCTCGATTTTTTTCCGACTAGAGGCAAGGCGCCAAATGCGATATCCAAGCGACCGCTTAGGTGGGATAACAAATGGGGCCAAATATAACAAACTATGCTGTTCACGTCGCTTTAGATTCTCGAATACTAAACTTATCTAATGTATAATAGAGAGCATGAATAAGATGTTAAATCAATGACTGCCCTCGAGGAAATATATAATTAAGAGTCCCAAAGGAATAAATTAACTCTAGCGAGGAGACAAACTTATGAATTCTGACATCTTTTAAAACGGTAAATGAAAATTTCTTTCTGACGAAGCCCGTGTCTTAGTTACATGACTCGGACAATATTTTGAGCGAAGAACTACTTCGGTTACAGGATGACGAGTTAGACACTATTAATAATAGGAAATTTTAAGAAATATACTTAAAACAAAACCCATCCAGCCCCGATCTGATAGGATACCTACTCGGGTTTTTCTCCCTCAGTGCACGAATGAAACGATCTTACCACTCATTTCCTTTCTATTTAACAAAATCTTTGAATCCTGCTGTTTTCCTAACCAGTGGAAGAATAGCGAGATTTGTCTTATACGTAAGTGTGGTGACATGAGCAAATTGCATAGCTATCTCATTATTGATATAATATGCAAAGTCTTTACTGATCTATGTAATACTCGTATATACTGATCTATGTAATACTCGTATATACTGATATATGTAATACTCGTATATACTGATATATGTAATACTCGTATATACTGATATATGTAATACTCGTATAAACTGATATATGTAATACTCGTATATACTGATATATGTAATACTCGTATATACTGATATATGTAATACTCGTATATACACGTGAGCACAAAACAAGCTGATGTAAGAATAATCACAAGGAGGGTTTATAAAAAATACTCTTCATACGACAGTGTTTCTAGTTCAAGCTTTATATTTTTTGCGATGTATTAAATTCAGGCCGAAGGTTGTAATAATGCCTCTAACTCGCTACTCTCAGACATGTTGAAAGGTTAGATGAAACGAGATGTGACACCCAGGCATGGTATTTTGTTTTGGCTTTGAGTACGTCTCACGTGCATATATATATATATATATATATATATATATATATATATATATATATATATATATATATATATATATATATATATATATATATATATATATATATATATATATATATATATATATATATATATATATATATATATATTCAAAATGGACTTTTATCCTCAATTTAAGAATTACAAATAAATAACATTTTACATTTATCACGTAACCAATAATAAGTCTAACAAATGCATTATCTTCAAGCAAGATATTCAAAATGATAAATTCATGCTTCCAAAGACTTGAATTAGGTTTTCCTTCTTTGTGTAAAGCAATCATGTTTTAATGAGTATTTCCTGATGATTGTGGAAACTCTTTTCGAGTAAAGTTTGCTCTTTCGTCAGCTGAAAATTAATTATAATCACTTTTACCCCGAAATGTTTCGCAGAACTATACTTTATTTGAGAACGATGCCAATCTCCCTATTCATTCACATGATATAGAGAATTATGTACTTAAGGTACCGCCAAAGGTCAGTCAAATGTCAATCAAATGCTTTGCAATTTATCATACTGTTTATTCCTATAAGGTGCGTGCCCAATTTCCCCGTATGCGATTCAAATATTTTCTTTTACTTTTAGAAAAATACAAACCAAAGGTATCATAACTTATCCGTATTTGAAGCGACAATGTTAAGATCGCTCTTTATATCTGCATAACACAAATAGACCTTATTGTATCATTTCAATTGATGTGAAATATTACATTTTATAGGGGATATAACTTGTACGAGACTATGTAGCTGACCGTTCCTTTAAGTGCATAATGTACACCACAAACGAGACATAGGTAAAAAAAAAAAAATTAGTGAAATCATGTCTGATATTTTACATGAATACTAATAGTATTTCATTATATGAGAGATAAGGTATTGATTCAGCATTTTGAAATTATTATTTGAAAGGTAATCAGCGTTGTAGGATATATAAAAAAAAACATGACTGCACGAAGACAACCCACGGGTCAGAGAAGTTTTATTAAATTTGTATTGTTTGATTTTATGCGTAAACTGTAACCTGCCAAATCGCACAACAAATACACCGTTTGTAAATTGGATAAAACAAGGTCAGCTAACTATGATTTTTACCAATTTTATTTTAGTAGATATCCTTAAAATTTAGAAAACCATTTTGGGTCAGCTCTTCACATTAAACGTGATAAATATATGGTAATAACACAATAACTGAGCAAAGTTTCTTGGAACACAAACCAATATACATTATGTAGGTCTTAGACAACAAGGTGTATATTTCAGTAGTCATACAAGATCAGTTGTTTGGTAAATATTCAACTTAACGATACAAAGCAGTGAGAGAACATGCAACCTTGATAAATCTAATCCATTGATGCAGCTATAAAACAAATTCATAATGTATATTTAAATATCATAAAATTATTCATATGATAACATGAATACTAAGCAACAACCTGAAATAAAGAGCAGCAGAGAGGGTGAACAGACCAAGTTTTCAAGCAAAAATAAGGCTTCTACGGAAACCGAAATTATTTAACAAAATGCAGAGAGTGTGAACAGACCAACTTTTACAGGCGTCAATTTAGCAAACTGAGGCTTCTCGAAATTGCTTATATAGGCCTCAGTTTAGTAAACTGAGGCTTCCTTGAAAATACTTAATTAAATTTTTCAGTAAATTTAGCAAATTTATGAAAATACTTAATTAAATTTTTCAGTAAAAAAAAAGACGCCATATAGTTGGCGTTCACCCTCTCTGCTGCTATGCGCTAACAATTTTTTTACGATGAAAACCATTTACGATGAAAATCATTATTGAAATTCGAAGAATTTTCACGATTTCACAAACAGACTAATTTGCAAAACTTCACCTTGTAGATCAATCAAATTATTAGATTGGTCAGTGAGTTTGAAATTAATTCTCGTTAAAGAATTATTATAACATCGCATAAAGACTGGATTAGTTGGGTCTTCAATAATTAGAAATCCTGGAGGAGCCGTTGGTGCAAATGAATATAGAATATATCCCTGCTGAGCTTGATTTGATTGCTCAAGATTTATTTGATAGCTGCCTTCGATAACATCACATCCTAAATTTAGTGCTATCACATTTGAGATATTTACATTATTCGGAGCGATGTGTTTACCGCCGCCTTCTGGATCATTATTGTGTTTAAGGGTTTTTATTTCCGGTGATATTGTTTTTTTCCACGTATCATGAATTTTTTTAAAGCCAATATCGATGGCTTCACTGAGAAGTTTTTTTAGTTCTGGTACGTTATATCCGGGTAGTTTGAATGTCGGAATATCTTCGACGCGGATATTAAAATGAGTTGCAAATTCAATTCTCATTTCTGGTAAGTTAAAATTTAATATATCCTGAATAATTTGTAAATTTAATACATCCATGTCATCGATGATTTTATTACATGCTTCTGCAATGCTGATAAATTCATCTTTGGTGAGAGAGCCGGATTTAAGAGATATTAATAGCAGTGATAGATCGTTATTCATGTTTTCGAAATTTCGAATAACTATATTTTTTGTTTCTTCTTCATATACTTCTATCGCGGTACTAATATTATCATCAATCCGTGAAATTCCAACCGATACCCCCCACACGGTGGCGGACTTCATTTCATCTATGTTATGATAACTTCTTACTGGATTATCGGGTTTTATCTTATCTGTGACATAATCAGATTTTACAGGTTCTGGTGTTTTAACGATTTTTTCCTCTCGTTGAGGTGGTAATTCAGGCCATCCTAGTATGGTTCTAATAGAACTTTGATAAATATCAACGACATATCCGGGTGATTTGATCTCGATCGCAGATGATAACGTCAGCTCGTGAACCGTTATAGCGATTTTTGATTCTTTTTCCAGTGATAGATTTTATTCTTCGTTGTAATTCGTTATTGATTTGTTCGATTTGATATGACCCCGTTGGCAACGAGACAACGGTCCAGTCTGGAGTTCCGTCTTCACGATTTTTCCACGCGAACACAAATGAATTATTTGGTTGTTGACCACCAAATGCTACCGATCTGATATTGGGCCAGCTATGATACACTCGTAGTTTTGCTAGTGCTATCTCTTTCACGGGAACGGGAATCGGGAAATTCACACTGAATTCAGGACGCGTTGAGGTTACTGATATCATGCTTGTTTTCATCGGTGTTGTATTTTCTGCTATTTGTTGAAGCAATTCTTGTGATGTCATTGTTATTATTATTATTCCGCTCTAATTTCAGCATTGTCGATTTATACAATTGAGCCATCGCTGAGAATTCGCTATCTGATATTGTTGTGTCATCGAGTGACGATGATATCAACGAGGATAATTGCGAGTATGCTGCGGATACAACGTGAAATTTAATTACATAATCGTGTAGTTTACTCTGGCTACACGATGATAGTTTTTTTTTTTGTGATCCCGGTTAATATACCCGCGATTGTAGCCACCGCAGAAATAGCAATTGGAACTACGACCGGAGCAATCATTGTAACCGAAGATAGTATTATTTCAGCAGCAGTGATTACTCCCGACACCGAGTACACGGTGATATCAACTGCGGTTATTCTTCGTTGGTATTTTTTTATTTTTATTTGATACTCCTCACAGCGCGAGCTGAGTTTAGTTTGAAATTCTCTGACCTGATCATAGCGATACTGATACACGGAAGGGATCGTCATTTTATTTTAAAAACACTAGCGTTTTCAATTGATTTCAAATTGCTAGCGTTTTCAGTTTAATTGTTTACTTAAATCCACTACGAATTCTACATACCACGTTATTGAAACCCTGACTAGATTTCTATCTGCGGTCGTTATCGTGAACTGTTCAGATACATCCTTGTCGATGATCGTTGATACCGTATTATTGACTCCAGATGAACTACTTGATGATATATTAAACTGAGTCGGTGATACTATTGTTAATCGATAAATACCCTTGACGGCTGCGGTTACGTGTAAAATGTTGTTTGTGGGAGTCCACGCAAATGATCCGTATTGAATCGTGTATACGACGTTGTTGACGATAGATTTATCATGAGGGATTTTTACTTTTTCAAGTCCTATCATTCTTGTTGCATCTGTTATGATGTTATCGGTTGCTGTTTTAAGATCATCGATGGATTTTTTAATATCAGGAAGGGTTATTTCAATTTTATCAAATGGGGTTCCAATAAATTTATCAATGATGTTTTTACGAAAAGTTGAAAACTGTTTCACGTGTTTTTCATATTCGGATTGAAGAGTTGCTAGTTCCAACATAGAATCTTTTATCGAGGTGAGTTTTGGTGTGGTCACTGGTGGATTTCCAAAAAATTCTAGCACGGGTTTATCAATTTTGTCAATTATATTTTTTTGTATTTCAGTAAACTGATCAAATTTAGTTATATGATCGTCATACTTATCATTGAGCGATTTCAATGATTTCACCGTGTTATCGAATGTTGCTAATTTATCTGTGATCGTTGAAGCAAGTACACCTGGTTTTAGTTTACCCTGATCGGAAAATAACGCGATAGCATCCTCTGCTGCGTCTCGTCGTTTAACTAAAATATCATCGAGGGAGATATTACTAGTTTTCAATTTACCCTGACGATCTTGAAATACAACTATTTCACCAGGATCAACACTTGCTAGGTTCAACGTTTCGGCTATTTCATCTTCGATTAGTTTTTTAACATCTTTGATTTCAACTCCATCAGTATCCGGTTTCTTCAACGTTGATAAAGGTCGTCCCCAAATATCAATCATTGTTATCATAGAAATCTTTTCTCTGTTTAAATCCAACGACCGCTAGTATACTCGTTCACTACTACATGGGGTGGTTTTCTTGATTGAGGAATTAAAGATTCCCGTGAAATGGCATCAAGTACGTTTAATACTTCATTGCCACATATGGGTGGGTCAAGCATTGTTTGTGTTGGTAACGTGGAATACCAACGGGGTATTTTTAAGTTGTTTATATAGCGGTTAAATTCTTTCGGCGGCGCTAGTCCATATGAGTCAAAATAAATAATCCCACGTGGATCAATCGCGTATGCAACCCAGTGTGTTCCAGGTCCGGAGCTGTTATCTAGATTAATAATACCGGTTTCAACATCATTTGGTTGTGCCGGTAACTGATCTTTCATAAAAACACCTCTGAAGTTTTTAATCGCGAGTTTTTTTAGCGGCATCAATTAAATCAAAATTGGACATGGGAACCATCGAAGATTTTTGAGTTAGTAAACCGGTCCTAGTCTCAGGCCTTTTCCGCTGTACCATGAATACGGGGTTCCTGGTAGTCTTAGACCCTTTCCTTTTTTTTTTACCAGATCCGCGGACGGATCCACCGGTTGCTTTCTTTAGTGCCATTCCTGCCGCGGTACCAACGGCTCCTAACGCTGCCGCTTTAGCTACCGCTGGGGCCGCTGCGGCAATCAACCCTGGAATCAACCCTAACAGCGGGAATATACCACCAGTCTTTTCCATGTTTTTAATCGCGCTCGCAGAAAGAGTAACCTGAACTCCTTTTTTTTTCTTTAAGCGCTTTATTAAAATGATTAACCTGAGTTTTCGTCAGCGACAGTTTATTCGCCCCGCCATTCATTTGATTAGGTTTCAGCGTTATTGTGGTTCCACATTGCTTAGCTGATTTGGACTGTAATTTTTTTAGCTGACCAGGTGTCAACGTGACATTGATATTACTATACGACATTATACAAAATCAGATTATTCTAAATCACAAGCGATTCAATGGAAAATCAATTACGAAGTAATCAGTTACATGTTTGGCAATCAAAGATTTTCCACTGGTGCATCTACCAGTCTCATTCGTCCACCAACACCTTCGAGTAGCATTGATTTATCACTGAGAATGACAGCAACCGCCCTATAATTAGCAATACCACCAGGACGGGTTACACGAGCTCGGAAATGTATATCAACGACGGACTGTCTCATCAAGTCAAGATGTTCCAACGAAAAGTAATAAATCGGATACAGACTTTTAAAATCCAACTGTGATATTTGTAGACCAGTATCAACATTTTGATCGCGCCCCATATACGACAACAACCGATGATAAACTCGTGCAATACTATTGATGTTATAGTCAAGTTGTATATCCTCTGATGGTTCTTGCTGTCCATTTATTCTCAGCGAGACTTCATTACACCCAATTTGATCAAATATCATATGGGAACGTTCTTGATTATTTAATCGCGCAGTATTCTGTATCGCAACAAATATATGACGTGGAGCTGAAATACCCTGTTTTGATGCTAGATGCCATGTAAGTGTACCATCAATATTAGAATCCATGGTATCTGTGGACGTTGACAACCAACTCAACAATGACTTCCCCCCCCCCCGATCCATAAATGATAGTAATCGTTCTTCTGTTACCATTGACGGAGTCAACACTGGCATCCACAGTGATAGTTTTGTTAAAATGACTTTACCCACGGCAACGCCAGCACCGCGCCAGATTGCATCATCATCAGTGCCCTTTCTCACAAGTGCTACCGTATGTTTCGCTCCATAAATAACTTTTCTGACGTTTCTACAAAATCCAAATATGTGATGCAACGGAATCGCGCATGAAAACCGTCGACGCTATCCCTGCAACGTTGCTACTCGTGTTGCAAATCCTAGGTTGTAACCGGGAACATTATTGATGACATCAAAATTATCAGCTGGTCTTGTATATCCGGCTGGTGCTGGATCAACTGCTGTAGCTCGTGTTGCTTTTACTCTAGAATACTGGACGTGCTCAGCGTTATCAGTAATATCCTTCGCGAACATCATAGACGGACCTGCCGATCTAGTATAGTCATCAGAATATCTCGCTAACCCGATTATTCCCGTAGCAATATCAACCTCGCGTTCAATAGATTCGATTTCTTTTCCATCAATGAGATATCTAGCACTTTCGAATAACGCCATGATGCCATTGTTAACAAAACCAACTCGGATAGTTGGGTCATTTGCATATGGTGTATCATCCGCTTGTAAAAGTTCACCTTCGACTTCAATAAAGGCTTCACAAGGCAAAAAGTATTTACTGGTATCATGAACTTGAAGTTCGATTCTCCCCCGAAGATTAGGTTGTACTGCGTGATAGGCAAAAAATTGATAATCGCGTACAGAATCATCCTTGAGTACTGGGGCATCCATGTCAAATGCACTATCAGGGTTCTGTTTGAACATTTTTTATTATATATCCGCTGGTCTAAATTGGAGGTGAAAATGTAAATTGCTTTGCAATTTCAAAGATTTTCAATTATTGTTTTTTATCAGCGAAATTCTTCGAATTTCCAATCCAAGCAATTTTCATCGACGTCTTTGACTTTTGTTTAAGCCGCTTCCCGCTATCATATTTGCTGTTATGTTATCTTGGGCGTTAGTGTATGACGGAGTCATCAACGATGATGAAATCATTGACTGTAGTTTTTCATCTACTGCGTTATTTATTATTTTACTAACACTTGCAGGCATAACCGCAGTAGATGGTAACGGCAATGGTTTCTTTGAAAATCTGGAAGATTTCCCCCGTCGAACTAATGATGTTAATTTATCTTTCGCGGCTGAAAACGCCTTCCCGGCAAGATCACCAACAGCGCTAATACCCTTATCCCTGATAACATCAATGGCTTTCATTGATAGTTGTTTTGCTAGCGGCGCTACTTTTGGAGCCATTCTTGAAAATAATCCCATTATAGTATTACCGAGACCATCTCCATAGTATGCTCGGTATTTTGGCAATCGTGAGTTTACCACGTAGACGTTAGTTGGTTTATCATGGTTGTAGTGTATGATCATTCTCTATTCAATTGCTATTTATCTAATCGCGATGACATTAGTCACTATGGTAACCATCAACGTGTTCCACTAACTCTTCAATGAAATCTCGATATGTTGCAATATCCATGATACCACCTTGAAATAACCTCCTACAGATATCAGCTGCTTCATTGATTATTTCTGGTGAGTTATTCCCGGCTCGTTTACCCCCTACGAGTACTTCTAATCGTGCTATATCACCGAGAATATTGCCAGGACAGAAACTCGAAGAGTTTCCAACGCTAGAGTGAGAATCCATAGGTGAATATCCCTTTCCGGTTATTTTCTTAGTTTTTGCTTCTCTGTTTCTTTGCTGTTCTTCTTCTTGTTGTTGTTTTTGTTGTTGTTGTTGTATATCATAATTTTCAATTCCATTTCTAAAAGTTCTATATCCCAACTCTTTCGTATTCAAACGATTAATACCCTTGACTATTTTATACAAATTATCAGCCCATTTATCTCGTGTTATGGTACTTTTTTATACTCGTACTTCAAAAAGTCATTTTTTGAATAATAGCTTTGAGCAGCAAAATTACCAAAAACATCATAATTGCTGGGTTTCATTGATTGAAATCGTTTTATTTGTTCTATACCCTCCGGAGTGAGTTTGTCTATAAAGGGAACACCACTCTTCGTGGAAACAGCTCCCGTTTCTTCTTGAAATTCTTCAAGTGGTTCAGGTGGCGCGGGAATATCAATATCACCTAATCGTTCAACTTCTTCCTGAAGTTCTCGTTGTTGTTGTTCTTGTCGTCTTGCAGTAGTTATTATATCACCAGGAAGTGTTTGTAATGATTTTTTTGTTTGTTTAGTTCGTTTTGCTATTTTCTCTAACACAGGGAGAAAGGACTCTTCTTGTTTTTGTTCTTGTTTAGAAATTGCTGATGTTACATCCTCAGTTGCACTGATTATAGGCTTAAAAAGTTGTTGTGTATCAGTAGAAAAATCTTCCTGGAGGAGTTGTCGTTGCTGTAACTTTTCCCGTACATTGTCACGAAGTGGGAGGAGTTTATTAATAGCGCTCAGTCGCTGTTTTGCGTTTCGTGTGGTCAGTGATTGTCCTACCATATTGAAAGAGTATCACTATTGTTAAATTAAAAATCTTCGATTTTCATTGCAATTTCAATTTTGAAACTCAAAGAGTTTCCATCTTCGATTTTCATTGCAATTGGAATTTGAAACTCTTTGAGTGGAATTGCTTTGCAATTGAAACTCTTTGAGTTTCCCAAGTAAAAAAAAAATTACTACGGTATTTTTAAAACACCGTGTGAACTGTGTCATTGTCGCGTTTTGTTTGACTAAACTCATTCATCGTTACCTGTACATGGAAGTTATATACAACAAGGAGGCTCTCTACGAGTGGGACTCAGCCTGCTCGATTAGAGTTTTTATCTGTCTCACCTTACAATTACTAATTTTCTTTTGCTGATACTCATTACCTAATTGTTTTCGTACATGTTCTACGATCTTACATAATGGTACAAACACATTAACGTCTTCAGCATTAACTAAACTCTCACGGATAAATTTTTGAATGCGCTTGATCAGATAATACTGCTTAGCGAGTACATACTTTCCATTGTTTTGTTAAAATTCAATATCCTCAAAATCGGTCATTATTTGATCACAATCTAACCCCAAACATAGTTTAATATTTTGATCTTCAAGCTTGTTAATTTCAGAAATAATACATCTGATATTTTCAGAATTCATATATATGAAAAAGTATATTTGTTTAATTGTGAGTGGAAACTCTTTGAGTGAAAACTCTTTAAGTTTCACACAAAATGAATTCTGGACCCGCTAAGGTGTTGGTCATCTTAGCATGTCCAGAAGCTTAATGCGATTATAGGATGATGATGGTTATATACAATGGATGACGACGGCACATTCAACCCCACGATCTAGTGTGTATGGCGGTTGTATTATACATATACGACATCACATTCAACCCCACGATCTAGTTTGTATGGCGGTTGTATTATACATATACGACGGCACATATTACACATCACCATTTTGAACCCCCTTAATGTATAAATATACACCAAGGGCGTCCAACGGTTACATATAATCACGAAGCGTATTTCCCTGTAAGTAAGTCTAACTCGGATAGCGGGTTTGACCTACAAGAGGATACGTTTGGTGCGTGGACACACGGACAGCACACAACAATAGATTATAGGTGATTATGGTTATATACAGATGCAATGAATGACTACGGCACAACAATAGATTATAACGATTATGGTTATATACAAATGCAATGAATGACGACGGCACAACAATAGATTATATAGGGACAGCACAACAATAGATTATAGGGGTGATTATGGTATATACAATGACAATGGATGACGCGGGCTATTCTACATTCAAGTGCAAACACAACCCCCAAAATCAAACCCGGTTTGAATGTCAATAATAACATTCACACCACGTGTGACGGTGTGATTTGTTTTTGCACTTGAACTTCGAGCTAAAGCCCAAACATAACACAGACGAGGTTGTATATAACCACTCATTACAAGGAAGTTAGATAGAGAGATGTGTGTTTTTTATTCCTCGTTGTGTATAATTCTGATTATTGACAGCGCAGAATTAATAGTGAGTACTTGTAAAAAACACTAAAAAAAAATAATACGATTATTTGTAAACTTCATGATCAATTTTGTTTCCTATGATGAAAGTCTTTTGTTGAAAATCGAAGATTTTTACGAACAGATAATTGATTATACCCAGTTGATATTTATGACAATTATAACAGCCAATCAAAAACCACCTCCTTGGTTTCACCAACGGTAACTCTGTCATTGGTGATTTGTCACACGCGTTATACCAGCGAGTTATCTCCTAATATCATTCAAAATACATACAGTTAGATGTAAATAAATCGAATTTTTTGTCCATTTTTTCTGGAAATCGCCGATTTTTGTACCCCCTCTGCAACAAATCGTACCGATGTCGGACAAATATCGAAATGCCTACCAGCTGAAGTCATAGAAGGAAATGTAATCTCCACGTTGTCAGTATTAAACGACTTGACGGGTCTCTTCCCAATTGATTTACAGGTACCAGTTCCTCCTCGTTTTGTGTTTTCACGTTGTGAAATAGCTTGTAAATTCGATAAAGAATTATTAGTCTTAATGCGATCAATGTGATCAATAACAAAACCATCCTTGATCAATCCGTTATACACTTCATAGACGAAACGATGATTATAATAATTCTTCTTTCCAGCTCTAAAACTCAAATACCCTTGATTATTCACAACACCAACAGATTTCTTGAGTCTACAGTTTCTAACAACACCATCACGAGAGGCTTCGTAGTTGGTGATCACGGGATGCGGTTGAAATTCTTGGCTCATTTATATACATAATATTTTATTTGTCTAAATCATTATTTGGTTGAGATATAACACTGAGAAATCTTTCTTTGTAGTCCTGAGCAGTTTTTATGATTTTACCGTTGGCAACGTCGTTTACGTCATTGACAGAGTCAGGATTTTTTTTTTGTCATAATAACGCTTCAACTCTCTATAACGCTTACCACCACAACTAATACATAACTGTGATTTGCCTCTAACACCTACCCCACAATACAGGCACGGAAGAGGACCTTTCGAACCATTTCTCACGCTTTGCATATGATACCCACAGAACTCATTTCTGCATGATTTATTACACACGGTTACTGATCCAGTCATGAGCCATTTGCAATGATTCATTATATAAAAAACTTTTTATTTAAATACTTGTTTTAATTATAATATGAAGGAATTCGAGAGATTATCGAAAATTACGCCTTGGAAAAATGCTAGATTTAATCTCGATAGAATCTCTGATATACCAAAAAGTCTAATAGATGACAAAACCATGTTGAGTAAAATCAGCGACTGTTTTAATGAATTTAAGCGCGATGGAGCATCTCATACATGGTCGACATTTCGAATTATACACAACATCGAAGATGTCGGTGTCAATGTACCCGTAATCGATGCTACCATGAACGATACAAGAGCAGCTGAGATAATCTCACATCTTGGCTCGGTTACGGGGAAATCCAAGGGATTTCAACAAAGGTACTTTTTCAGAATGAAATTCATTATCGAAGTCGAAGGTGAATGGATTCTCAGAGATAAATTTGAACCAATCCTCAAGGATAAAAAACTGTCATTGTGAGTAGAGATTCCAAACCAGGAATTTTAACTGGAATTGACAAACCATACTACGAGAGATCTTACCCTGTAACAGCAGTTGTTTACGGAATATATCCGCTAAATGATAAACCCGATATTGCAAAACTAGCACCTATGAAAACGGCGTCATCATTGACTTCGTCAAGGCTCAATTGTGTAGCAACACGGGTAATGGAACACTTCACGAATGCATCCCGAGGAAATAAACTAACTGATCTTCGACGTAGGAAAATAACCGAATGGGAACTGACAGTGAAACAGCGCGGGGCAATGATTTCCGATATAGCTAAATTAGAAGCATCATTAAAATTTCCAATATTGGTAGCGACGATAACCGGAGAAGTATTATACAAACCGAAATATTAATCGCGAGGAGCTACAATTGAAATTATTGATCATAACAAACACGCATGGACACCTGCAGTAACAATATTTCCACGAGAACGAATCGTGAAATATATCCCGGGGGAATTTTCCGGGGAGTTTTGTAAGGATGTGTTCCACGAAGAGAGGTTATTCGATGCTATTCATGCATTGTGTAAAGATGATCCTGTGTCAGTGTGGCTACTTCGCAGCGCTGAAGATTCCGAATTGAGATTTGATCAGTTTGTAAGACCGAATGGAGAATTATATCGCACTGAAGAGTTACACTCGAGGATGAAAAAAAACCGCTGTAAAATACTCAGGTGAAAATTCTAAAGAATTTTCCAATGAAAAACTACTCACGGATAGTTTTACGATTTCATCAGTGGTAGCTCATTTTGCACGAGAAAAGAACTCATGGCGTCCAACACAAAGTGATTTTCTCGAGGACGTTAAATCAAGCTGTCTTGAATTCAGTCATGGAGGACTGTGGAATACAAAATACCACCGCGAGGGTATGATTTCAATTGATATATCCGCGTGTTATCCAGGGAGTTTTCTCGGATATGGAGAATGTGCTAAGTATTTTAAACGATTTGGACACCCCACACATGAAATGACTCGTGTTTCTGTTAATGGTCCATTGCCTGATTTTGATTTAACTGGATTCGCTTGTGTGGTTTTATTTGAATTAGCGTCAGGATTACATCCATGTAGTTATGACTGGATTGGTAAACATATGTCTGTGAAACACTGGATGCCAATAGTGTTACTACGATATATGATTGATAGTGGTATGCTGATATCGCTGATTATCAGCGAAGCAATTATATACTATCGAGCTCAGAAAGAAGTTTTGCTACCACAATCCGATCTAGATAGTATAATACGCGAACAACGAAAACAATTTCCTGATTTCAATGAACAACAAATCATGGATTGGTCTAGGCAGTTATTTGAAACTGAAAATGGACTAGCAAAAGATTTTGGACGACAAATAATCGGTAAATTTACTCAAGGTGGAAGATATGACAATGCAAAATATTCTTCACGGTTGATCATAGACGACGCTGAATACGATTTTATCACAGCAGATTTAACGAAACAAGGAAAACTTGTAACTCGTAAAGATGCTTTTCTATCCAATGGGACTAAGTTAGGTACAATTGTTACCTACTGTGATGGATACAGTTGTCAGTATACACACTTAAGATCATCTATGCTCGGTTATTCTACTATTAATCTATTTTCGATGATAAATAGATTTCCTAATACCGCGGTTAGAGTAGCTACTGATTCGATGTATATACACGAGAAATACAGATCAGCAGTGGCTGAATTCATATCCCAGGAGGAAGCGTGGGGATGTTGGAGATTTAAAAAGGAGACGCTACATGAGTATTGTAAATCTGCTGATGTTACCATGGACGATAAATTCTTGAAAAACAACCAGTGTTCAGAATTTTCTAATGCACCACCGATATCAGATCCGATTACGCGATATAAAATCGTTTATTTGAACGGCTGTGGAGGATCAGGAAAGACAACGACAAAGATAAATTAAACATGAATGTGTTAACGCCAACTCACAAACTTGCCAGAGACATAAAACAACGAGATGTAAAAAATTCTGGTACTTATCACAGCTTCTTTCGATGGAGCGGTGATAAGTGGACCCCTGAGCGAATGGGACAGAAATTTATTCCACCGGTGATAATCTGGGATGAAATTTGTACAGTACCGTTACAAGTATTAAAAATATTTCTTGAATGGCTGTCAACGAAAAATACAAAAATTATTATGTGTGGTGATCAAGGCCAACCACCACCATTTGTCGGTGAACCTCCTCATGACTGGCTCAAAGAACACGTTGATTATTACGAAGAGATTAATGATGACTTTAGAGCTCTAGATGAAGTATTACGTGAGTTTAAACAACTAATCAGATTACAACCGGATAGAATCCAATGTGAAATAGCTCGTGAAATAATTTCAGAAACTCCCATGAATGATTTTTGGGAAGCATGGAGACCAAACGATTTGATAATAGCAAGTAGACAAATAGTCAGAGATACACTTCAGATTAAATTATTTGAATTGCATAAATGTAAATTTGCAACACTTCCAGTACCGCTCTGTTATAGACCTTCGGATACACGAAAGCAGAATATCGACGTTGACATTCCTGAACAACGTGAAAAGCAGAATTTAGTATTAAATGATATTGTGCTGGTTTATATCAGCGTCGTCGAAGATGCATTGCGTGCTGATAAATTCCCGTGGACGTTAGGTTACGCAGCGACAATACACTCTTCACAGGGATTAACTGTCACAGACAGAATTGTTTGGATAGTAGATAATCGCATTAAGTGGTCAAATTTAATTTATCTTGCAGTGTCTCGAGTACGGAGAATAAATCAACTTCGAAGAATTGTTGTTGACGAAGTCAGTGACGATAATGACACTACAATAAGTGATATTGTCAGCGTTGATAGAGTCAAGGACATAATCAGAAAAAAACTCTCTGGTTATAAACAACAGGATAAAAAAATAATAGAGAATTTGACATTGATGCTGAATTAATAATTTCGCTGAAGCAACAACAGAATAATCACTGCGCGAGTTGTAACTGTATAATGCGTTGGAGTTGGTCGGATAAAGATCCTCGGCAATTTACCGTAGATAGAAAGAATAGCAGCGTAGGTCATACCAACGACAATGTGATGCTGACATGTCTTGAGTGTAACAGACGCCGGATGCCAGCACAATACCTCTGGGGGGTGCTAGTTAAGACCACGCGGTGGTAATTGAGTATCCTCGGGAATTACCTGTAGTTGTTGTCGAGTAAATCCTCGCTGAGGAGCAGTTGAATCTAGTTTATAGATTGCTGGTCTACCAGTTGATCGTGTTATACTAGATATCTTATGCGTAGTGACGCTCCAAATAGGATCAGTAGCTCTTTTTTTACCACCCTCAAGCTCTCCTGGTTCGTATAAATACCTTACAGTGACATTACTACCAAGAATTTGTTTTCGGAAATCTTTTTGTGGTTGTACGGGTATATACTTCTTTTTAATAGCGTTGTTAGGTTTCATGTTGATTGTTCTAGTAATCTCATTATTGATTGCGGTAACTACATCTGGTAATCTCTTAACCCATTCACGGGATCGTTCACGTTGGATGAATTCTTTCGCGTATTGATATCCAAATAACCGCTCAGCAAGTGTCCGATTAAATCGTTCAACAATTGCCTGATCGCGATGTAGCGCAGTATGCCCTCGTCTGATGGTGACATTATGATGTTTCATCGTTGTTAATACAACACCTTGAAATTCCTTGCCAGGATCAACTTGTAACAGATTTGGCCAGCGTAGTGGACCTCGTCGATAAATCCTTTCAAATGCAGAAGCTACTTCAGTTGATGATTTTTTCCTTATCGGTTCTGCTTGTTTGTATCGACTTGCAACATCAACTAACGTTAACGCGTATTTGTAACCGCGTTCATGCGGTAGAAATAATATATCAGCTTGATGAACTTCATTAGGAACTGTCACATTAAAAACCGAGTAGTTAATTTGTTTAGGCGGTGGTAGATAAATTTGCCATATCGCCTGTTTGGATAACCAATCCGCCGCTGTAGTTTTTTTCACCTTTGATGCGCTAGCGAGTTTATTGATTGCTGCCTTGCCCCTCCAGTATCCTCTCGGAGAATAATAAATAGATTCCATATTTTTAATTACCAGCACCTAACATCAATTTACCTTTCATAGCTGATTTTACCAACCACGAAGCCAATTTTTCTTTGAAGGATTTATCAGGAATAGCATTTAACGCATGAATTAATTTCACATCCGCAAGATGTCTGTGTTGAAGATTGCTGCTTTTATAAGCAACATCATGAGCATGACACGCCTTATCAATAGCATTTATTGGATATTCACCCGGTCGGGGTTGGTTTTGATCATCAAGTCTGATATCTAATCGTGTTCCCGGTCCACAGTAGCTATATCCTGGAAGGTGCTTTTCTCCTGGATACTTTGCCCACGGTGTTCCAGGGAGTTTTGCTAACTTGGCTGCAATATCACCTCCTCGTTTTTTTTAAAGGTTCCTTGGGTTTACCAAGGAAACAAATCTAAATTTCTTTGTACTACATTGTACACACTTACCAGAAAGCGCTGATCGATTATTTTTCGTTGTAATCGTCGTCAAGTCATTTGTGCCAGCACGCGTCTTACATTTCACACAATATAGATCCATAATTTATATATAACGGCATGAATGTAATTGATTATTCAGCTACGAGACGACGGGAACCTATTAAACACCATGCAATGTTACCAAATTCTATTCGCGCGATTATCATCGGACCATCTGGAAGTGGTAAAACACAATTGCTACTTAATTTGATAACGAGATGGATGAAGTGGGATAAGTTGTATTTGATTGCTCCGAGTGTAGACGATCAACGATGCTATGAAGTGTTAAAAGATTTTAACGAAACCGCGCGAGAAATTAACGGCGATGATGTTATTGAGTTTATAACCGATATCGAAGAGGCACCTAGCATTGACTCCATCGACGGAAGTATTAACAATTTAGTCGTATATGATGATATCATGTTAGATAATCAAAAAATCCTGCTAGAATATTTTCCCGAGGCAGACATAAAAACACAGATGTGATATATGTCACTCAACGTTACACTCAAATCCCGAAGGTCATCAGAGATAACTGCAATATACTGTGTATATTTAATGGAGTTGATACTCATACACTCAGAAATATTTGGCAAACTTGGTGCGGTGGCGATATGGATCATAATCGATTTCAAAATTTCTTTAGCCGCGCTCAGTCAATCCCACACGGATTTGTGACGATAAATTTATCAGACCCTCGGACAAGATATCGTGTCGGACTTGATCAAATATTTAGTTAGTAAAAATCGAAGATTTTCATAGCAGCAGAGAGGGTGAACGCCAACTATATGGCGTCTTTTTTTTTACTGAAAAATTTAATTAAGTATTTTCATAAATTTGCTAAATTTACTGAAAAATTTAATTAAGTATTTTCAAGGAAGCCTCAGGTTACTAAATTGAGGCCTATATAAGCAATTTCGAGAAGCCTCAGTTTGCTAAATTGACGCCTGTAAAAGTTGGTCTGTTCACACCCTCTGCATTTTGTTACATAATTTCGGTTTCCGTAGAAGCCTTATTTTTGCTTGAAAACTTGGTCTGTTCACCCTCTCTGCTGCTTAAAGCTAATGCATCACAATCAGTCGTACAATAATAAAATGAAAGTTGTTTATTGGTATTAGTAATTGTCAGAAAAAAATATACAAAGAAATTAATACATGTCTGAACATGAATTTTTATCACTACGAAACAAATTTCTAAAGGATATGCGGATTAGATACTTTACTAGGGAGGCTAACGCAGGAGTGATTCACTGTTGACCTCAAGCCTGCAAATAATCAACAATAGCAAATTATAGTTTATAGTTTGACCATACGTATTGTTGTCTAATTAAGGTACTGTAACAACCTCGTTCATGATAATCACTCAAGTTACGCATCTATCACTTTCTGTTTATTTATTTCGGATATAAAAATTATATCTTTTCTCTCAGGGTTATTTCATCCGTCCTCGCCTCTACATAATATACCACAATTAATTACTCCGCGAGGGCTGCATGTTGTTAACTTTTAGTCTTTTCGTAGGAGTGTAAGCAGCTCACACACGTGAGCCAGACATGGGGATAGAGTTCCATCCTGAATGAAGTACCCCATAGGGATTGAAAAGGAAAAATATCTACCCTATCGTATTACTCTGCTATGATAGTAGAAACAAAAATCCCGTAAAGAGATGCACTTATTTAGGCAAACCTATGGTAGCGATCAATATACACGCTCTGCGAGATAATGTGTTTTCGATCGATAAATAGTTGTCTATGTAAATATTATTTTGATGATTTCCCTTTATGCAAATTTGCGCCACATCTTATTTTTGCGTGTAACTGTCCGTAATTTCCATTTCTGACAATACGTTCTCAAACTCAGCCGAACTTATTATTTTAACTTGAGTTGCCATCAAGTAATGTTCACTGAGTGTATTGAGACAGCTATGTATGGCAGCAAGTAATTCGTAGTATATGCGTATTCGGGAATATAGTCGCATGGAAATTATGCTAGGAACACCAGTTACTATCGATATATAGCTCCGACATTAATACCGATTGGCGCGTCTCCCAAGGTATAAGTGGTTGTAATTCCAGCGCAAAAAAGACTAAAAGTTGCTACCGCAGCAAGACTGCAAATAGCATCTATGACCACGCAAACACGTTAGTATTTCACTATCAGCACGGTTCTCCCGCGGATTTCATTTCGCAGATGTTGTTCCACTTCGAATACTTTTATTTCGCGAAGGTAAGACTGAAGGTCTGTTATAGTTTTTCTAGTAAATAGTATAATCCATCTCCGGTGATGAATGATACTGATAATGAAGATGTGTAATAATATATAACAGTACAGTTCGGACTGCTAATTCGTTATACGAATAGTACTTGATCAAAACCATGATACCGTTTGTCATTGATTAGCATTTCCATTCGACCCCACCCACCTTAACATCCAGTGATGATACACATGTATGATCCGGACCCGCTCACTTTTAAAATAATATATGACGTTTAGGTCTATTAAAAACATTGTCACTAAGAGAAGTTAAAATAAGTTGGCCATTTGCTAAGGATGCGAGTAAACCTGGATTGGTCAACTGACGGGTTAACGGTGTGATTTGCTGCGATCTGGTAATCGAACAACTTTACCCGAGGGTATTCGACAGTTCGTGCCTGGTAATCGAATGACTCTTCCTTTCTCGTGTGGCTTCCTACTGCATTTTTCAATGCTTTACTGACGCAGCTCCGACAGTTCCTAATGATGCAGCTTTTGAAATAGCTAGAACAGCTACTGACAGAAAAAATTGAGAATGCTCTAAGTAATGAAAATAGTTTACCAGTATTTTTAATTTGTGTCACTTATGACTTGGAAAGTTTAAATATGTATATGGTTCATTTTCAGAAAATTTGTACCTTTCATTCTTACTTGTTACGAAGAAATGTATGAAAAACCTATCAGCTCTCCCGATCCATATTGAATAGAACAACACGCGTCCCTCCTCAATCACAAATAGCGGATGTGACGTCATTTGAAACACCGCGTACACAACAGCATTGTTGATAATAAATTATGGAGAATTCGCCCAATATTGAACTCTTACTAGGAGAAGGATCATATATGCTAATTCTTAGATGTCGCCACATGGTTGTTCAGATTTATTTATTACTGTCTTTCTTCAACTTAATAACTTATTAAATCTATACAATTTGCAACCTTTCAACTTTTTCATTTGATCAACTCCGCTACTGTACTTACCGAAAAAGAAGTGGTAGCCGTCTCTTTTGCTTTGCTATTCAAATCATTAGATACATTTTAATTGGAAAAATATAGCGGGTGTAAGCATGATGTCACGTCTGCAGTTTTATATATGTAAGGGCTCTAACCTAATAACGAATGATACTTGAACTCGATTTAAAGCATTATTGACGTCCACTCAGGAAATGCGGTCGCTACTGAGTTCAACATCGTTTGGTTTATTTCTTCTTATTTGTTAGTGTTTGCAATTTTAGTATTTTTCAATAATACAAACTATTTAAATTTGAACGAGAAGTTTAAAAAAAATATTTCACTGCTAAATTGCCGATGCAAAATAATCAGGTTTACGTTATTTTAGTACATATAACCACACCATGATCACGCGTGCTGACGGGGTTTCTTTACCTTAAATACATATTTGAACTGCTCGACGTACTTGGGACATAATGAGAAGATCATCTTTAACAACAAATTTAAATGTCACGTTTATATCCTGGACAAAACTGAATAATATTTCCCATGATCAGAATCAGCTTGGAATTTTGGAGAATCAGCCAGATATCTGGGCCGAATCAGTCAGAAATTTGTAGCGAATCAGCCTGGTCCGAGTTTGAGAGTAATTACCACATTAATGAATAATGTTGGTATAAATGTATACTAACAATATACTATATACTATAAATATAAGTGTGTATCAATCAAGAAAGTTAACAACAGCATTTGTTTATATAAAAAATCATGTGTTGTTATAAAAAATTTAACGAGATTATATGAACACAGATTTTCAATTATCAGTGAGTTATTTTTCTAGTATTTACATTACACAACCAAGATGAACGCAGCAAATAATATACAAAATGTATTCAACAAAAATGCACAGAAACTTAGTTCTTCGTTTTTGAACATATGAAGTGAAATATTCTTCTTTGTTTTTTGTTTTTTTTTTCGGTCTGACTTAGTTTCAGTTTCCCTTGCAAACGTATGGAGTTTTCTTCCTTGTATAGGAGAGCCAATACTTGATAACAAGATACATCATTCGTGTATTCAAATAATGCGGTAACAACCACATGACAACATCTTTGTGGATAACAGTATAGTTCTAAGGTGCACATTTCTATCTTATAAATAATTTATTTATTTCAAAGATAAATATTTAATAGGTTTTCTGGCCAACTTTTGGGGTGACTTTTCCAACATTTTAGGGCGACTTCTCCAACCACTCTGGGGATACGTTGGGTGCTAGTTCTCAATGGGGATAGTAATCCATGGGGCGAATTCTTTATATATCATTGATAATGCAGCCAAGCATTCTACGAGTTGGCTGTATTTAAATTATGTTTAAATGTTTAAATTATGCCGACTGTCAGTGATGACAGTGATGTGGATGACATTCCCGAAGTAGAATATTCCATTAACATCTAACCTTACATGATAGATTTCTGTGACAAAGATGAACAAGACTCGTCAGAATCTGACAATGGCGCTGCTCTCGGGTCTTTTGTGAAACATTCAAGCTCGAAATATCTCAGGCACAACGTGGTGTGTTCAGTTAGTATAAAGCCTTCTTTCTTTAATTTGATTGCCCACACATATCTCCTTTTAGAGTCCTTTGGAAATGTCATAAAAGAAACTAATCTTCTGTCCGGTATTATTACGAAATTTTGTCTTGGAGGTTGGGGACACCAGACAGACCCCCCTCCTAGTTTTGAAAAAAAGGAAAAAGTTTTCATATGTTGGTGTGTTTATCCTGATATATAGTTTGGTGTTTTTTTATATAGTTTTTCTTCCCTTAAAAAATATTTCCATTTAATTAGTTAAACTTTGATGGGGTAATTATCCTTTGTGTTTCTAGGAGTGTTGTTTATCCGAGTAGGTTTTATTCACCTAATCTCGAAATTCCTTTCTTAGTTCATTTTGTCGACCATGGCTAGAGGTCACCTGTATCCCATGTATGCTATTTATGTTTGTGCTATATGTATGTGTGCTATACACACACACATTGTTTCTTTGTAGGGAAAGCCTGCTCTTTTCCAATTTGTCCCAGTTGTCCTCTATAGTGATTTGATCCTTATATTATTACGCAATTTTGGCTTGGAGGTTGGGGACACCCGACAGACACCCCTCTCCTATTTTCGATAAAAAGGAAAAAAGTTTTCATGTGTTGGTGTGTTCTCCTCGATATATAATTTGGTGTTTTTTATATATAGTTTTTCTCAATTTAAAAAAAAATATTTCCGTTTAATTAATTAAGGAGCCCTGAGTGGCTGAGTGGTTTAAAGCGCTCTCCGTTACGGATCACTGCCATCTCACCTCTGTCTGCGTTTGTTAGAGTCTAAGTTTCGGCTAATGTAGTTATGTGATAAAGTTTGTCAGTAGCTTCTCGTGGGTCGGTGGTTTTTTCTGGGGCATTTTCCCGGGTTCTTCCTCCACCAATAATACTGGCCGCCATAGATAGCCTATCGTGTGCTGAAAAATGGCGTTAAATCCTACAACAACAACAACAACAACATTAATTAGTTAAACTTCGATGGGGTATTTATCCTTTATGTTTTTACAGTGTTGACTATCCGAGTAGGTATTGTTCACCTAATCTCGAAATTCCTTTTTTAGTTCATTTTGTCGACCATGACTAGAGATCACCTGTATCCCATGTATGATATTTATGTTTGTGCTATATGTATGTGCGTACATTGTTTCTGAGTACAGATAGTCTGTTCTCTTCCAATTTGTTTTCCTATATAGTGATTTGATCCTTAAAATTTGGATCGTCCTCTGAGATATCTTTTTTTTTCTCCCAGAAATTTTTATATTCATTTATTTGATTTTGAGTTTTGAAGAAAGTACGGTGGACTATCTTGCTTTGGGAGAAAAAAACAACTTGTTGTTTAAATGCTTGTATTTTTCCTTGTCGTTCTTTGCATTGTCTATTTATTTCAAATCGAGTTCGACTGTGCTCGAATGGGGGTCCAGACATTTAAAACAAAATTGTACTTCTCCTGACTCGAGATGGGTCGTCTCTTATTTATTTATTTAGTCCTTTCAAAGATTTTCCTAAATTGTTTAAATTATCCTTTCATATGGTTTCTCTGTGCAGTACGGGTGCTGTCCAGAGGTGGCATTAGTGGTATAGAAGAAGGATTAAGAATTCTATATGATCCTGGTTATTTCCGTAAAAGATTAATGGGCAAGTCATATTGAGAGACATTTAACTAATATACTGTATTCACACAATTAAAGCTGCTTATTGAACCATCTTGTTTCTACTTGACACATCGCTGCACAAACTGAATACGACTCTTATACGTTAATCGTCTCAAATGACGTCACATCCTGTTTGTTTGTATGGAATCACCTTGTACAGACCATACACCACAATTAATTTTACTATATGTTCTCTACATATATATCTCAGCACTGACCTTTCCACAGTGTGACAATCAATACAAATCATATGAAAATCTAAAATACCCCCAAAGATGACTTCATGGTTAAATTCTTGTCAAGGGTTGACCGGCATTTTTTTGAGTGGCTGCACTGTAAACAGAGCAGCATGTACACAGAACAATGATTTCTCTTCCGGATCATCACCAAGGCCTTATTACTCCATGTGCACTGTCGCCAAATTACACACTGACAACCACTCTCAGAGCTCCTATTCTCAAGAATAAACAATTAACTTTAAATCCATACCAAAGATACATCAATATAACTCTTCTATCACCACCAAAAGGAGAGAGGAAAAAATGTTCTAAAAATAGACTAGAACTACATTCGTTTTGGGTACTGAAATGGAAGTATTAATTGTGAGGTGACCCTCATGTGGAATATACATGATGATGACGTCATGAGGCTAAACCACATGGCGCTACGCGAAGTGGAAAGGCTCAGGAAAGAGATGGGAAAAACTCCACATAGAGGGACACGAACACTCAACAAATACATGTATTAAGGATTAAGTAGGATTAACTAGCCATTGTTTATAGCATAGAGAACGTGTTTCTCAACACACGCCCGGTAAAAGTAACTTGTGAACCATCATGAACTCTTCTCCTCTGTACAGCTTCAGTACGACACAGAGGGCCCTGTTTAAGGGCGTATAAACATTTCAGAAAAAGTTTATTAAGAAAATAACTTCAATAAATAAAGACGACCCAAGTGGAGGCAGGGTATGTACAGGTTAATAAATGAATGTACGCAACTTGTCTCGAACACAGTCGGACTCAATTAATTAAATATAAATATAGTAGCAAAGACGACACATAATAAAAGTAAGATATTTAGTGTTTTTATAGAGAAAAATCAATTAGGTAATAGTACAACGGACTTTGCTTCAAAATTCTAAAGTATATAAATAAAATTAAAGAAAACATTATGATTATCAAGGTGAGGATCTGCTTATAGGTCTGGGTCACCAGTCAGTGAACGAGAAAACTGGGAAAGATTTGAAATAGAAAAAGCTATCCAATCAGAAACACGTGTTTAGATATACAATAGCACTCAGACAAATAGCAAAAACACTAATAGCATACACTGGATATAGGGGACCCCTAGCCAGGATCAACATGAGGACTAGGGAAGGAACCCAAAAATGCTGATAAAATCCTACTATGAGGAACCGCCTTATAGAAACATTAGGGAAAAAAAGAAAAAAATACCCCTTTCAAAAGTAGCATATAATCCTGATGGGAAAAATAAAGTTAAAAGGAATTAAATGGAAATTTAAAAAGCAACAGAAACAACATATCTGGGGGAACACAACACACATGAAACACAACTTTTTAGCTTTTTGAAATGGGGCGGGGAGGGGGTCTGTCTAGTGTCCCCCCCCCACAAATAAAAGATATCGAGGTTGTTGTGACAGTATGTTCTTGGGGAAGGTATAGACCTCACATTTCCTGATTTAAAAAGGCTTTAAGCCAACTAAAGAAAATTACACACACACACACACACACACACACACACACGAGAACGAAACAGATCGTTAAATAACACGTTAGGCTTCTGGTCCATAATACAAAACATATCCAACAACGTTTCATATACAGTGCGCCGTAAATAATATTGTAAATTAGCATCATGCACGTTTCAACATAGATGATCTTAATAGTCAATCGCTGAGCTTAAAAGCGAAATAGCAATGTTATTTGACACAATTATAATTAGACTTATTTTCTGAATAAACATTCGATTTTGTAAATTTATCCACTGGGTTAATATGATACGTCTCTTCAATATATATCCGTCGTCTAAATTTAGTATCATAAGTACATATGCATATAAATGGTCCACGTCTACACAAAATTTATTTTCGCTAATAATTAATTTCCAAACTCTTTCCAATTTTAGTTTTTTTCCTCTTTTAATTATTAAATCGTGTTAAGAACATCGAAAAGATATTATTGTTCTTCTTTCTTCCTTTGTATTTTCTGAAACAAAAATCAGTTCTCAAATTACGTATTTCTGAATTTCCAATAACGACTTGTACTCACTATCATATACATTTGCAGAATGTCGTAGCTTATAATACGATATTTCTAATGAAGAAAACAATAGATTATGTAAGAACATATTTAAAACACGTTTCTACCACCTGCTTGTGCTATCCATGCATCGTCTTCATTCACCTAGACAGATACAATTATTCGCTGTATATGGTACTTTAGATATATTTTGCATGCTTTATACTGAATTGCTTACATTTGTGATGATTACTTATACCAGATATTACCGAACCTTAATTTAAAAAATGGCTTCAACATAGCATCACATAGTGTAAGTTAAATTGATGATCGTCTTAGTTTATTCTAAAGCCGTGCCGTTAGTGGCGTGAGGGAATAAATTTTGAATGCTACTTGATTCACATGGTCTAGTTGATTTTTCTCAGCTTTGACTCTATGTTCTTCCTAAAAGTTTGAGATTTTTTACTTACATTGATAAGGACTTTGTGTTGATTAAAGGTGCCTATTAAGATTATGAACTGGAGAATATTTGCGTGCAGTGAAATATGGTTACTTCAGAATTAGTTGTTAATTATATGTACAGAAATGGTGTTTCTTTTTTCACAACATAACACATCTTATCGTGATGTTTAATTGAAGCTAGTTATCGTTCTATTAGAAATAAGTTCTCAAAGAGCGTTTTAATACGGTTAAGAGAGAATTTATAATAGGTGTTCTCTTTTTATCAGGGTAATCTAAAATACTGTTGTATCTTTAACAGAATTATCAAAAAAATATGCAGATCACATAAGGCTTGATTATCTGAGTAAATGTTTATGTCTTCTTCTGTCAGACCATTCCTACCCTGTAAAAAAAGAATCATATCCCCTCCCATTTCCTTATACACCGTAGCCATCATGGTATACCTAGCAATTGATTTTCCCATTTAAAAATTCAGTAACATTGATCTCTGAATATGTTAACAGAGCCACCATTGTAAAAGTCGTAAAATACAGATAAAAAAAAATGTTTCATGAGTTGTATGTAAAACAGCTGTTTTCAGTATAATGGATTTTCACCTCTTCGAATATTTGTGCAATGTTAACTGGACTGTCAAATTTTATTGTATCTACTAGAATAATCTTTACTAGGCTATCTGACAAAAAATACGCATTTTAGGACCCACGTTACTAATTCAATTCTTATAGTAACCTATGCAAACACCATGATATTGAAAATTGAATAACTTAAAATTTGTGAGTGCTCATGATTAAATCTATATTTATCGATGAACTCCGGATGTCAGCTACTGTGTTTGGAACATGTGTTTTCAATTCAGCACGAAAGAATCAGGTGTGCTAATTTTTGTAATAAGTGATCCAAATTCATGACTGTTAAAGGACTGAAATTTCATCGATGAAACAATGTGTCTATTTTTTAACACTTACAACTAGGATAAACTCTCAAAAGATTCCTTTTTCTAAAACGTAACTTACATTATAAACCAATCCTGGCCAACCAAACCCTTATATACTCTATTTTATGTTCACCCATTTTCAAAAATGAGAAAATGTAACTACTCTGAATCACGGGACAAATAATTTTGTTTTGATTTAAATTACAAAATAAATACGGAAATGATTTGCATGCCATTTTTGCATTTATCTTAATATTTAAATCATTAAAATAATTGTCCGCGCATAAATCTTGATAGTTATTACACTTCCACTGTACGGCTATTTAAATTGTTGATTTTTATGAAGTTCATTCATCCCAGCATTATTATTAAATCATTAATAATAGGTATTTATTAGTAATAAATTAAGCATTACATTTATGTAACAACTGTATTAAACACTTTTAATAGTAAATGTTATTTTTTTAAATGTTCTATAAAACAATGTCGCAAATTTCAAAATTTTCAACTATGGTATATACGATATTGCGTTCCTGTGTTTCTATTAGTATTTCGTTCCAGCGTTTTGGTGCGTTCCGGTTTTCTATGCTACTGCACCAGAAAATACCCGGGGTATTTAAAAGTTATAAAACGAATATTTAAAAAAAATCGGCATTGCTGCGTGTAATATGATGAACTGAATGTACAAATAGCTAAATTAGGAACAATATTATTGCTTTTGCAGCAGAAAGGAAAATTGGACAGTGAAAATAATTATAAGGATCGGAAAATAGTTTGTAAGTTAACGTCACTCGGGGTATTATCGGTCACGGGTATGTATAATCTATTTACCGCAAAGTAGTAACATATAAATAGATGATCATACGTAACATCCTACCTCTTCCCGCTCATTATTTTGAAACATGACGATCATCCGATCAAAGGAAAGGTGATAAATTTATTAGTTTACTTAAAGGGGTAATTTTTGCATCACTTCCCGTATGCAAATAGTTAATTCCCAAACCGTATTATTGCATTCCCTGATAAAGTCAGTATGACACTGTTTATGAATCCGAAATGTCATAGCCCAATTCTTGTTCTGTTTTGACTGAAGGTTTAATGTGGCGCTTGGATTGACCTTCGTTTGATTGGTTGATAAATATATAGGCAGTCCCGGATTACCCATTAGGCAGAGTAGGCAACTGCCTATGGGCCCCACGACTTTTATGGGCCCCCCAAAAAAAGTTTGACTGCCTATGGGCCTCCACGGTGCTTAATCCGGCGCTGTATATAGGTGTATATCCAAGGGTATTATCCGACTGCTGAAATTAGCAACAGGGGACGATTTTTTCATGATTACAGAATATATAAAAATAGAATGTTTACTGCATAATTTGAGTGTGCAGATTTAAAAAATGAAACCATCTCTGATATCTTTTCAAATAAATTCACAGGAAGCATTCAAAAACATGTACCGTCCACAATTTTTAATATTGGTCTTTGTCAGTTTTTTAAAATTACTGACCTCATGTTAACTCAAGCTTAAATTTGCATATTTCTTACATATATTTTATATAGAAATGGTTTGTGAACATTCAGCTTTAAGAATAAATTGACTTTTTCTATGTTCTAGGTAACTCAGAAGCCTTTTTATCACACCCTCCCCAAACATTTTTGCATTAAATACTATATTTTTGAGTCATATGTCTGAATGGGTCATGGGGTTACTCTAAGGTAGTTTTCTCCCTCTGTATGTTTTTTTTCTTTAGATTATTAATATTATTTGTTTTCTTCACATCAAGCTCGCGTTGAGCACCTGTGTATAAATAGTAAGACATTACACCTGTTCATAAGAAATGGATGTATTTTGGACCCCACCGTTATAACTCACTTGAGCGCCTTCTTTCACCTTTTCAAAAATATTCATCTTTTATACTGATATCTCTCATTAGTACAGAAACATCAGCTATTTTAGCAAAGTATGGATCACAAAATCATGACAATGGTTTATTCAGGGAAGTAGTTTTTTTTTTGTTGTGTGGGGGGGGGGGCAGGGGGACATTTGCATGTGCTGTAGCATAAATAAGTTACCCCCACCATTAAGCCACCAACCCCCCCAAAAATAAAAATGAAATGAAGTATCTGGGTATATTGAAATACATCACAATTAATTTTGCTATATGTTCTCTACATATATTTCTCAGTACTAACCTTTCCACTGTGTGACAATCAAAATACCTCCAAAGATGACTTCATGGTTTAGTTCTTGTCAAAGAATCACCAGCATTTTTTTTTTAGAGGCTGCACTGTAAACAGCAGCATGTAAACAGAACACAGATTTCACTTCCGTATCATCACCAAGGCCTTATTACTCAATGTGCACTGTCGCCGAAATACTCACAGACAATCACTCTCTGAGCTCATATTCTCAAGAATAAATAATTATCTTTAAATCCCTACCAAAATCAATATAACTCTTCTTTCACCACCTATATGACAGAGGAAAAAATGTTCTAAAAATAGACTAGAACTACATTCATGGGTAGTGAACTGGAAATACTAATTGTGATGCGATTCCATATTCCATGATACACTTAGAAAACTTTCATCCTAGACCCATATCGCAAAAGAAAGTGTAATACGTCATCCATTTTGACGCACCTAAAGACATCTCTCTCTTCTAGTGACACAACTGTACAAATGCTGTGGAGAAAATAACATTGCAGAGCCACATCTATAGCAGAGAAAACTCAAGCTTATAGGAAAAATTACATTTAAGAAAACTGGCTTTCCTGAAGTTTTTTCATATAATATAAGATTAATTTTTGGAAAAGATTTTGTCACAAAAGCTAATATAGTCCAGTTGCGAAAAATCATGTTCATATTATGCCAGCCCTATGTTCACTGACCAATAGTCTTTATTTTATTTGTACATTGTACTTGCTTGAGATGATAATGGTAATACAAGTGGAAATTCATGATAACACACTAATCCCAAGTAACACATGGTAACTAATTCCATTAGGGATGTAAGATTGAGAGTGAAAAATCATGGGGTTCTGACTTTAAAAAATAAAATCTTTCTCCAAACTAAGGGTAAATTGAAGTTTTGGGGGTTTCTGGTGTAATTGTGGTTATAAATGGAGCATTGAATATCTGTAACTTGACAAAAAATAAAGTGAATTTGTTTCTACCCTATGGCTACAAGCAAGTAAACATGCTTGAAACATTAGATATGCATTTTAAGATTTTGGTTAGCAAAATAAAAGAAATAGTGCAGCTTAAATTATAAATAAAATGGAAATTTAATGTTAAGCTTAGATAAAAAGACCTTTGTACAGTTTGCTCTTTTTATATCATAACTGTGCATTAATAAGTGAATTCATTAACGAATCATAATAGATTAAACTCTTTTAAGGATATTTCATTTTTAAATGAAGTACATTTACACAACAAAATCATTACCTGTATGTCATATTTCTGTACAACAAACAAAAAAAAGTCTCCAGAGGTTTGATTGTTTATGGATATGTTACAAAAAACAATATAGATTGTTTTACAAGTTGAAGTATGAAAGCAACAAGTATGGCATTGTTATAGAGGTGCTTTTCTACTTAAATTATTTCAATTATTTATCATATCATATTATTAGTCTTTAATCCACATTTTGGATGATATGCATGGCACAGGAAAATCTAGTTTAGATATTTTTTATATTTCAGAATGTGTAACACACTTTGTAAATAACTTTAAAATTACATTAGGTTACAGGTTGGATTGCTTGATTAGTACTCTTGAATTGCAAAATTACAACTTAATCATTTTGTACACAGAAAAGGATTGGGTGGGGGAAAAAATATAAATAATTTCCCCAAAATATGCAAATAGCAATGGGGGGGGGGACAAGGAGAAATACAGCTAATTAATTATACACTTGAGATGATCAAAAATGGCATATCCAGGATCAGACGGCATTAGCGTGCACTTTGTTTTCAGAAAATTAAGAATGACTTAAATATTTTGTTTTGAAATCATTCAATGAAACTTGTAACAAATGATGACAAAGACAAGACAATGACTTGATATCAGTTGAAGACAAGGCATTTTTCCTTATAATACCAAAGGGAGAGAATGGGCATACGACTGGGACTGTTTTCCTTGACTTCAAGAAAATGTTTGATCTTGTTGATCATGAAATTCTGCTGCAAAAGTTGAACTGTTACAGGTTTGACAATCCTTCTTTAAACTGGTTTAGATCATACTAAACCAAAGGTTTCAACAATTTAGTATTGGCAATATTAGCTCTCAAACTCACACTATTCATTCAGGAGTCCCTCAAGGCTCAATTTTGGGCCCTCTCCTCTTCAATGATCTTCCATTAAATAATAAATCCACCAATACAGATTTGTTTGCAGATGATGCAACCTTGTATACATCTAGTTCTGATACTGAAGTTATCCAAACAAGATTAAACTCAGACCTTATTAGAGTCCAAAACTGGGCACAACAAAATGGGATGGTAATTAATGAAGGTAAAACAAAATGTATGATTCTGGGGACGACACAAAAGCTACACAAATCAACCCAAAACTATCTCTTGCAATAAATAATCATCCATTGAAAATGTCAATCATGAAAGGCTTGTAGGTGTGTCCATAGATAATAATTCATTATGGAATGACCATATTGATAAGCTTTGTTAAACACTGTCATCCAAAATTGCCCTTCTCAGCAGAATCAAGAAATATTTACCTATGGAAACTCGCAATCTATACTACAAGACATATATTCTTCCAACAATGGTTTACTGTTCTAATGTATGGAGAAACTGTGCTAAATCTGAGCTCAACAGGATTTATAAACTCAAGAAACGAGCAGCACGTGTAATTTTAGATGCATCTGTTGACCATCCCTCAAAAGCATTATTTACAGAACTGAAATGGTTCACAATATTATGACAGGATAGATTTTCACAAGGCAGTTCTCTTATATAAATGTCTACATGGAACTGCACCAGAGTATCTTCAGGACTTATTCAGGCCTTTTTCAATGGTGTTAGGAAAAAATGTCCGCGGACAAAATGTCAGTGGACATAATGGCACTGACAAAATAGCAGGGACAAATGCATACATACATACATACATACGTCCATCCATCCATCCATACATACATACATACATACATACATACATACATACATACATACATACATTCAATACATACATACATACATACATACATACATACATACATACATACATACATACATACATACATACATCCTGTTGAATAAGTATTGGCCTCAAATTAAACTTTCATCTTTGCTCGATAATTCTTCTCATTTTAATTACCTATCTCGTCGCGGCACGGTCAGTGTTATGTGCCAAAGCAAGTTTGGTTTCAGCCCGTTGAGTACGTATGTATGTATGTATGTATGTATGTATGTATGTATGTATGTATGTATGTATGTATGTATGTATGTATGTATGCATGCATTTGTCCCTGCTATTTTGTCTGTGCCATTTTGTCCCTGACATTTTGTCCGCGGACATTTTGTCCACATGACATTCTGTCCGTGCCATTTTGTCCGGCCACCTTTTCAACACAATACCAGTTGAGATCAATCTCACATGGAAACCTTCTAGTACCAAAACCAAGAACAGAGCAGTTCAAAAAGAGTTTTCAGTACTCTGGTACAGTTATGTGGAATAAGCTTCCACTACATGTAAAATCAGCTGAAAATATTAGAGTATTTAAGAAGAGATATCATGAGCATGCATGTGTTTCTAATAGATAATGGAATTTAGTATTTTAATATGAAACATGCTAATATAAGCACTAATTATTGCTTCTTCACACAATGTGCATTTGTTATACTCTCATTAAGAGGGCCTCAAGGGAGAATAGTCCTTGACTAATGAGTCACCCTCTATACATAAAGCATTATTATTATTATTATTATTATTATTATTATTATTATTAATGTAACATCCTGTTCAAATCGACATGTGATAATGAGTCAGTCAACACAATACATGCATCTTTCTTCCTTATGGATGTTAAGGGATGCTGATACTTTTCATAAAGAAAATAGGTGAGTGATTGATTATGTTTTTGTTTCCTTAGAATGTTAGTTTCTGTTTTATTGCTAAAAAGGTATTTTGAAACAGACCAAATCAGTTATTATGCCTTGCTTTTAAATCAAAATTTTGACAGCAACACTTCATCAAATACAAATAAAATTTCATTTTTTTCAGAATGAAGATGTGGAATTGCCATTTTCTTATGATTTTGACATTTACTTTTGACATCAATTTCACAGAGGGTAAGTATATACATAGTTTTGTCTATTTTAACATATTGGTACGACTTTTGCAAGTAGGTCAAAATATCGAGCAGTATGAGGATTAGGAAGTAGAGATGGAAATGGATGGAAAACCTTGGAAAACTATGGGAAAATGAAATATTCTGCAGAATTTAGCATGGAAACCCAGGACAATGTGCATGGAAAATGCTGGACATGTCTGAAAAATGCTTGACATTTTGGACTCTGATTTTTTTTAGCATGGACAGTTTGGAAAAGGATGGACAGTTTGGACTTAGAATTTTTTGGATGAGCGCCATTTTAGTCCTTTTCATGATGATTGGGAAAAATAGCACCATAAATGTCATTTCCAATTTCATCAGCTATAATAGGTTCTTGAAGACACTCAATCCTAACTACCACAGCACCTTCCCTAAAAATAGAACAGTGAGAGAAAGCTTTTTATGTATTTGAAGAAAGCAACAAAAAAGATAATTATCATAGAGAATCACACTCATATTACTTCATATCTGACACTTTTTAGGCATTTTGTTTCTTCATGTTGATATCAATGCATGATATTATCAAATTAAATTCGCAAATGGAACTAATACAAAGAGACAGATACATCACTGAAGCATGGAAGTTACAGAAACAGCAGCATACATTTTAAGACAAATTTATATTTTTTAATTACACTAACTTTTTTGGCTTTCTAAATATTTTAGTTTTTGGTTGAGCTCACATGTCATGTATATTATATAGTATGATAGAGAGGGTCCTATGTCTGAATGGGCCATGGGGGTAATCTAAGGTATTTTTCTCATGAATTTTTTTCCTTTTAGATTATTGTTTTTTATTTTACATTAAGCTCGCGTCGAGCACCTGTGAGTTGTAAGTTAGAAAAAATCCAAGGATTTTAAGATGACCACTGAAGAAGAAATAGCCCTGGTTATATGGGTGAATGATCGCCCCATTCAGGGAGGCGTAATTTGTATGACAGATAATCACTCGCCAAGAAAAGAAATAAAGGACTTTCGTATGGGCGATAAAGTGATGGCGGTTTGATGTGGTTTCAAGGGATACCATGAGTGCATTATTGCAAAAATTGCAGGTAAGTTATTACTCAGAACAAATGATGCAAAATTTTTCGCACGGCCACTGAGCATTTGAACTGCGAAAGACTTCGTGTGACGTAAATTTACGGAAAGCTATTAATTACGAAATATATCATGGCACAATTTCTTTTTGTTTTTTTAATGCTGTTTGAAGACTGATACATTAAACGTCAAACCTGTAACAATATTGAAAGGTATGTGTTGTTTTAAGCTTTGTTTACATACTAGACAATATTTGTACTTGTCCCAATAAATTCATTGTTAAAGTTAAAAAAAAAATTCTATGTTACGTGCTTAGGCTCGAATAAGCAGCAACACAGAAAGAGTGAAAACTAACAAGCTTGTATAACTTTAACAATGATTTTATTAAGTACAATTATTTTCATAAAATAATTAAACTTACGGTTTTAGAGAATCAAATCCAACAAATATAGAATTCACAAAATAATCCACTAATGGAATTTCAAGTCCTGATAAATAAATGTTCTAATAGTTCCAGGTTCGAATCTTGACGATGTAATAATCCAAAATGGCTGACAATGTCACGTGGTACAGTTCTTGTTTTAAATCATCCAAATGAAATTATGAAACATATGTCCTTTTCCAGATAAATAGAATAATTCTTCTTTTCCAACGAATTGACACAAGTCCAGAATAATATTAACACTCAAACATAAATACACAACCAATAACTTACAGCCCAATATTTCTACTACTAAAGTTAGCTTCTAAAACACAGCTATATATATTGTTTTTCTGAAGTAAACAAGAGGAATCATGTGAGTCTGGAAGGTCATGGAAAGAACTACCTTCACCAAGTCACATGCTTAAAGAATGAACTAGAAGAATAAATCAGCCACTAATAAAATGCTGTCCCCGAAACCAACCAATAGAATTGAAGACTTGTTGACAATGTCTAAAGCAAAGTCAGATATTGAGGTAACCAAGCCAAGGTCAGCCTGTTTACCAGAAAAGTCCAGGTCAAGTGAATTTTCTAGAAAAATTTCCCATTTAAATAATAATAAACCCTAAATGACAAATTTGGATTTAATAATTAAAAATAAATAAAATTAAATCCAATAGCCGTAACACCTTCCCCCATAAAATAAAAAGAAAGGTTTATATGATAAAACTTTCTTTTTATCACAAACCAATTTACATCTGAGATTAAAAATTACTCAATATAATGAATTATACACGGGAAAGAGTGTTTACAATTATTTTATCAAGAAATAGCCTCAAATTTTTAACTTGTCCATGTCCCACAAAATGTCCTAAAAAAAAAAACACTCTAGTAAGGCAGAACTCACTTTTAAATAAATTAACAGTCAGACACGTATTAGTGAGTCTGTCAAAGAATTTTCTAATTGTTGCTAGATGTTCTCTCCAGGTGTCGTTGTAGATGATGACGTCACAAATCTCTAGACCAGTGATGAACATTTTTATGAGACGTTGAAATGGACTTTCTTTATATTGGTAGAGTCCTTTTGGAGTCGCAATGTCGAGTTTTCCTTTGCTCTTTCCGTAGTGAAATCTGCCAAAATCCTTTCAGAAGGTCAGAATTTGGTGACGTACTTGGCATTCCCAATTTTATCAATAGAATAGTCACTTCTTGTTAATGGGAATGAATCTGTTTTTGTCACTCTGTTCACCTTCCTTTAATCAGTGCACATACGGAAAGTTTTATCTGGCTTTGAAACAAGTATGCATGGTGAACTCCAATCACTTTTACTGGGCTTGATAAAATCATTCTCCAGCAAATATTGAATTTCCTTTTTCAAGTATTCCTGTTTGAGTGGACTCGTCCAGCATGGATGCTGTTTGGAATTTTCAATTTCAACGTCATGAAAATTTTGTTTGTCCTTGTAAGAATATCTGGACATAAGTGCTCATATAATAATAACTTTCAGTTCATTTCTTTCTTGCACTTACAAATGTGAAAGTTTCTGGTCTAGATTTGTTTATAATTTCTGAATTCTAAAAATTAGTCGCTCCAATATCAGTCGAATCCTGATGATATTCCTTCACTAAGAGGGACTGGTACAACTAAATTAATTACATATTTAACATGGCTATCTCTTTCAATATACTGGTACTCCTATAATTAATTTAGATCCCAGGAGCACTAATACTATAACTTAATTCATTTTCTTCTTAACTTTGTAAGGGCCGTAATATCTAATTTGAAGAAAAGTAAGAAGAATGAACAAGAGTAACATAACTCCATTATCAGACTCAAAAGTTCTCTCCCTTTCAGTTCTATCAAACCTTACTTTCATTTTTAACTTTAATTGATTATTTGACTTGGTCTTGGGTAAGGAATCCACACAATCTACCATAATTCCACTGAATGTTTCATCAAACGTAGGAATAGGTTGCAGATGAGCCTTACGTATCTTCTGATTGGGTTTTCCTACCATTTGACAAGTATGACAAGACCTACAGTATTTGGCAACATCACTTTTGATTTTTGGCCAATAGAAATGAGTTAAGATCTTGTGATACATTTTATTAATCCCTAAATGACCAGCCAAAGGAGTTTCATGGGCCAGATTAAGTATTTCCTGTATGTAAGGTTTTGGAACTACTATTTGATAGTTCACTGACCATTTATCACCAACAGGTACCTCGGGAGGTCTCCATTTTCTCATAAGAATTCCATTTTTAATGAAATAACAGACAGGAACTTCAGTAACTTCAGTCTCATTTATGACCCTTTGAAACAAACAGGAGATCTCAGGATCTTTTTCCTGTTCAACGACAAGTGACTGTCGTTTATCACCCTGATTAAGAGAATGAGTTATTAAAAGAGGATCACTATGATCAATACCTTCTGATTGATTTAAACCAAGAGTGAAAGTGATCTCATTAAAAACCTGACCTATACAAGTGCCAGTTGAAGGAATGCTGCCTTCTGTAACATCACTCTCAAAATCATCACCCTGATTAAAATAAAGAGAATGAGTTGTCAAAAGAGGATCACTATGATCAATACTTTCTGATTGATCTAAACCAAGAGTAAAAGTGACCTCATCAAACACCTGACCTTTACAAGCGTCAGTTGAAGGAATATTGGCTTTTTCAACATAAGCCTGACCCATGCAGGAGTCAGATAAAGGATTACTGCCCTCAACAACATAAGCCTGACCCATGCATGTGTCAATGAAGGGAATACTGCCCTTTTCAACTTCATTCTCAAGAGCTTTCTTTGCCATAGCTCTAGTAACTGTACAAGCTTGAAATATATCAGGGATTTCTTTTTCAATTGGATCAACTTTCTGATCCAAATTAGGCTTGTCAGTTACAAGTGGATTAACCACAACCTTGTCCCCAGCTAAGTCGTTGCCTAGCAATAAATCTATTCCCTCAACAGGTAAAACCGAAACTGTTCCGATTGTCACAGGTCCTGACACTAAGTCTGATGACAAATTTACACAATGGAGAGGAACATTAACAAAACAGCACTCCAACCCCTGAATAAGAACACTTTCATTAGAAGAAGACTTCTCAGATAAAGGCAAAGTACCTGATAATAAAAGACTCTGAGAGGCTCCTGTGTCCCTTAAAATTTTAATAGGGGTGGGATTGGCTGAATCACCCAAGAGTGATATAGAACCCTTCGATATGAATGGTTCATAATTCTCCATATCACAATCAGACTGGGATTTATTAGACCCAACAAATGTATTGCTTTCAATACATAACTGTGACCTTGACCTCGACCTCTTGTAAATAAGAGCATTTGGAACTGGTCTATCTTGATTCTGATGCCTATTTTTCAATTTGTAGCAATCAGAAATAACGTGTCCTTTTTTCTTGCAAAAGTTACACGTCGGAAGAGACAAGGATCTAGAATCAAACTTCTCTGAAGTCTGATTTTTGAAAGTTGTGTTAGTTTGAGTTTTAGAAGGGCTTGAATTAGGCGGAAATTCTTTTCTGCCATTAAATTGTTGAGTAGAAGTCTTGTTAACAAAAGGAACTTTATGTGTCAAAGAATATTCGTCAGCAGCTCGAGCAGCATTTTCTAAGGTTTCAATCTGATGCTCATCAAGATAAGTTTTAACATCATTATGGACACAGTTTTTGAACTCTTCAATTAATATAATTTGCTTGAGAGTTTGATAATCTTGCTCAACTTTCTTGGCTAAACACCATCTATCAAACAACTGCTCTTTTTGTCTAGCAAATTCGACATGAGTTTGTCCAGCTTCTTTTCTGTAATTTCTAAATTTTTGCCTATAAGCTTCAGGAACTAACTCATAACCTCTTAAAATGCATTCTTTAACTACGTCATAATCACCACTTTGCTGAACAGACAGTGAAGTGTAAATCTCACTAGCCTTACCAGTAATTACACATTGTAGTAACTGAGTCCAATTCTCTCTTGGCCACTTTAAATTTTCTGCAACTTTTTCAAAAAGAATAAAATATTTATCTACTTCTTTTTCTTTGAAAGGGGGCACTAATCTAATATTCCTTGCTAAATCAAAATTTTGATTTGAAGTATGATGATGATTCCCACTTGCCAGCTCCATTTCATTCATTCTAATTTCATATTGTAATTGTTTTTCCTTCTCCCTTTCCTGTCTCTCTCTCTCCTCTTTTTCAAATTGTAATTGTCTTTCTTTATCCCTTTCCTGAAATTCTAGTTTCTTAAACTCTAATTCAGATTGTAATTGTCTCTCTTTCTCCTCTCTCTCTCTATCAATCCGCATTTGTTCTTTTTGTAATTCAATTTGCTTTTCTTTCTCCCTTTCCTGTCTCTCTTTCTCCTTTTCCTCTTTATCAATCCTCATTTGCTCTTTTTGTAATTCAATTTGTTTCTCTTTCTCCTCTCTCTCAATTCGCATTTGCTCTTTTTGTAATTCAGTTTGTTTCTCTTTCTCCTCTCTCTCAATTCGCATTTGCTCTTTTTGTAATTCAATTTGTTTCTCTTTCGCCTCTCTCTCATATTGTAATTGCTTTTCTCTCTCCCTTTCCTGAAATTCTAGCTTCTTCAACTCTAATTCCATCTTGAATTTTAATTCTAATTCCTTTAATTTTATGTCAGAGTCTGATGCAGACTTACTGACTGGAATCAAAGCACTTTGTTCAAAAACATCCTGTTCTACCAAATACTGGACCAAAATCTTTTTGATATCTTGTTTCGTTAAAGAAGCTTTCTCTTCAGAAAGATCGTATTTTCTGGCAAGTTGAACCAACTCGTCTTTTTTGAAAAGATCTAATTGCTCCTGGGTAGGATTAGAAAGAAATATTTCTACCTTAGATGTCATTTTGATACAAGCGTGTCAGTCTCACTAAAGGTTTAAAATTTGCAAAAACTAGGGGAAATTCAAATTTAAATTCAAATTTATCTCAAATCTCAATCCCGGACGAGCCCCCAATTCTATGTTACGTGCTTAGGCTCGAATAAGCAGCAACACAGAAAGAGTGAAAACTAACAAGCTTGTATAACTTTAACAATGATTTTATTAAGTACAATTATTTTCATAAAATAATTAAACTTACGGTTTTAGAGAATCAAATCCAACAAATATAGAATTCACAAAATAATCCACTAATGGAATTTCAAGTCCTGATAAATAAATGTTCTAATAGTTCCAGGTTCGAATCTTGACGATGTAATAATCCAAAATGGCTGACAATGTCACGTGGTACAGTTCTTGTTTTAAATCATCCAAATGAAATTATGAAACATATGTCCTTTTCCAGATAAATAGAATAATTCTTCTTTTCCAACGAATTGACACAAGTCCAGAATAATATTAACACTCAAACATAAATACACAACCAATAACTTACAGCCCAATATTTCTACTACTAAAGTTAGCTTCTAAAACACAGCTATATATATTGTTTTTCTGAAGTAAACAAGAGGAATCATGTGAGTCTGGAAGGTCATGGAAAGAACTACCTTCACCAAGTCACATGCTTAAAGAATGAACTAGAAGAATAAATCAGCCACTAATAAAATGCTGTCCCCGAAACCAACCAATAGAATTGAAGACTTGTTGACAATGTCTAAAGCAAAGTCAGATATTGAGGTAACCAAGCCAAGGTCAGCCTGTTTACCAGAAAAGTCCAGGTCAAGTGAATTTTCTAGAAAAATTTCCGATTTAAATAATAATAAACCCTAAATGACAAATTTGGATTTAATAATTAAAAATAAATAAAATTAAATCCAATAGCCGTAACACCTTTTGGTAATTATTTTCCAGACATTGTAGCAAGAAGTTAAATTTGTTTTAATTAGTTTCAGATTGTCAGAAACATACCGGTAGATCTTTCAACAAATTAATCTTTGATTCAGATTTAATTTTATGACTTTTTTCTGTCTATCCAATTTATATATAGCCATTTCAGCAATATTTAATAGTAACTTCCTGTAAATGAGAATGTACAGCTGTAAACTGTTGAAAATGATTATAAATTTTCCTCACCAAAAATACTTGTTTAGTTTGTGAATTTAATTTTAAAAAAAGTTGCAAGGCACAGTTGTGTAAACAACTTGATTGTGCCAGATTCATTGAAATTCTTTAGTCTTTTTGTAACATAATGTTATATTAATCTGTATGTATCGACATGTATGCAATAAACATAAATCAGAAAACAAACCACCAGTCAGTATGAATGTTAAGACAGTTTAATGCTATTGTTTACATTTGAATGGAGGTTAAAAATTATGAGCTATGATACAGATGATACATGTACATTGTATTTTTTAACAACGGCTGCATGCAAGGAGTTTTGGGTTGCAAATTACAAAGGGATTTTCTACATTTTACAGACTAAGAAACAGAAGACAACAGTATCCCAAAAGCGAAGACCAAGTAAAAAAGCTGGAAACTCAGTAAATTTGTATTTGAGAAATCGTCAAAGAGAAGTACAACGTTTGAGTGGTGATGATGAGGCACAAGCTTCGGGATTTGGTAAAACCATCAAGAGTACTATCACTTCCAGAGACTTCAGTGACCACAGAAAAATAGCAATTTGTAGAATAAAACACCAACACTTTTGTAAAAAAAAAAAAAAAATGAAAACAAATGTATTAAAATTGAGATAGAAATTAATGTGATTTTCTGTTATTTTGTTCTTAAGATTGCTTCAGAATAAATTCAAACTATAACTAGATAAAAGATACATATTTCTAGAAACTTGGATGATGTAAGGAGCCAGTAATATGGATTTTATGGCACACCAGTAGAAGTGTAACAACATTTATTAAACTTAAGCCATATTATCTACTGAATACAGTGCACAAGTTATTATTTACCAATGACAAAATAATAGTTCTTAATTTTTGTTTCTTTGTTCTAAAGTTACTAAACACCTCTGTCCATAAAAGGAGTTGTTTGGTGTAATTTGCATAATGTCCCTCTTGAAATTATCGTCAAATAATAGTTCCATCGTTGTTAAAATCTCTTGTTTTCAATTTTAAAAAATCAGTGATTTTCAGCAAAATTTTAGTGTTGTCCAGGGTTTTCCATGCTAGAATTGTCCTGCCTACCCGGGACAGAGGCTGGAATATTAGTCCAAATACTCCAGCGTTTTCCATGGTAGAATTGTCCAGCATTTTCCAGCCTACCCTGGACAGAGGCTGGAATATTAGTCCAAATACTCCAGCATTTTCCATGCTAGAATTTTCAAGCGTTTTCCATGCTAGAATTTTCCAGCGTTTTCCAGCCTACCCTGGACAGAGGCTGGAATATTAGTCCAAATACTCAAGCGTTTTCTATGCTAGAATTTTCCATGCTAGAATTTTCCAGCCTATCCTGGACAGAGGCTGTAATATTAGTCCAAATACTCCAGTATTTTCCAGCCTACCCTGGACATAGGCTGGAATATTAGTCCAAATACTCCAGCGTTTTCCATGCTAGAATTTTCCAGCCTACCCTGGACAGTGGCTGGATTTTTAGTCCAAATACTCCAGCATTTTCCATGCTACGATTTTCCAGCCTTTTCCAGCATTTTTCATGGAAAATCTACAGAGCCGGGTAGCCTTAGCATACAACTGCTTGATGGTGTTGGTCAACTTTTGACCCATGTTGTACTTCTTCATTGTGGCCCACAATGCCTCATGCCACACTCTTATCAAAAGCCTTATTATTAACATTTCATTAATCATACAGACCGTATTTTACAAAAGACTGCTTTTACGTAACTACAATATAAGAGTGCACTTGATCGTGGACTTGTGTGCACTTTCCTAAAAGTATCATGTTCTGTTTATAGCTAGCATGGTTCTACTTTCAACCTCAAATTTTATTTATAGCATCTGTATACTTAGTGATGAGAGAGCAGACTGGTTTTCTAATTTTAATCTTTACGCACGGATTCCATGTTCTAATTCATATTTACTCCAGAATCAGTCCAAACATATTTGGTGCTAAAACGTTTATTTTAGTCTAGTCTATGTATTTATGTGAGCAAAAGTATCTCCTTTAAAAAATTTCCCAGATAAATTAGAAAAAAAGGAACAACAAGAAACCCGACCCCCCACCAACCCAAACATCTAAATATTAAGACAAGTGTGCAGCATCATGTGACATCTTTTTCAGGCCGTGTTGAACTAAATTGAATATTTGGTGCTAAAAATCTTAAGATGGATACTAGTTGATGCGTGTAAAGCTAAATGTGCTATATATGAAAACTTAAAACTTAAAACATTAAAGGATGTTAAAAGATGAGAGGGGCAAATAAATCGTTGTTTATTGAAATTTTAGCATGTTATATGTGGATTATGCTTTTTCTGCCTGGATTCCGCTTTTTGACCACTTGGATTATGCTTTTTCCTCGTCAGGGGCATGTATGGATACTGTTTATTAGAGTTTTTAATATCTATATTTTTCGAGCTAATACTGTCATATTTTCGCACATATAACGCGTATACGTGTATGACGCGCACACGCAGATAACGCATAGAAATTCTGTCTTTGTGTAAAAAAAAAATATGTTGGATTGAGCACCCATGCATATACTGTGCGGTAACCAACACAGGACTGCCAGAAATGCCTCATTTGATATGCATTATTTCTCAACCAAGTGACAGAGAAATCTAGCTGTTTTGCTAACCTTACTTTCCCTATCTCAGTCTCAGTCTAGTTATCTCAGACCAGTCATCTCAGTCATGGTGTCCACGCGCTGGGAACTACTTTTGTGTCCACGCGCTGAGAACTACTTTTGTGTCCACGCGCTGAGAACTACTTTTAACAAAATAAATCCTTCTTGTATTCTGCTGTGCCATAGTTGTTCTCATATGAAACAACAACAAATACTATATAACCAAAACATAGTTATTTAAGGTCATTCTGTCTTAGAAAACAAACCAAAACAAAAACATTTTGATAGAGACAAATACACACACGCATACTATTTCGAGGTTTTGATATTATGTTAGTTCGTTCTAACTAGCATGGTCAAGTTTATCCAGGACTACCTCAGTACAATTTCAGATCATTCAATGTAACTAAAGCAACTGAACTAGTTGTAAACACATCGCGTGAAACATTGTATATACTGTTAGCTACATTTAATGAAGCTGACCTGAAAATTTACTGTGCTACAGATAGGATAAAATTCTCAATGGTGTTTGAAATGAACTATGTCAGAAAACACTGATCTATGCACATAAGACTATATACCTATAAACTTCATAGCATCCCAACTCTCTAAACAACAATGGAAAACTTGGCAACCGCCAGAAATGAGTTATGTCAAACATGCTAAATTATAATTTGGTTAAGCATCTACCGTTGTGCTCCAGCTGAATATACCTGCAATATTTATTGACAAATAATACACTTACCAGCCAGAAGGAATCATTTATCCCTCAACACACTAATCCATAAGCAAATTTCACTGCATCACTTGCCATATTTCCAAGACAGAAATATAAATTTTCAAAGAATCCGTGAACTTGAAAGTTTAGCACATTGTTATCCTCAGGGGTCCGCATATTTGGAGGGAGACGAGTGTCTTTTATATGGGAGAGTGGGGTACTCAAAATTGGAAATGATGAAAGGAAACAGTTTCTTTCTAATAAATTATAACTATTTATTGTTAATTTCATATAACATCCATATATTAAATATTATAATACCTCATTACTATGCGATGTTTTATTTGTTATTTTTCTTTGCTCACGCGTATGAACTGCGTACTTCGGACTCGACTGTCACACCACAGCCTTCATTAGCTTATTTGTATTCATGCGCCACATGTAAACATTGCAACGTGCACACTTTTAAAGAGTTCTTTTTACTTTAAAGGATAATATTGGGTGAAAAAAATAATCTGCGTTGGGGTTTGGACAGAGACAATGAAATCCCAGCCGCGGGGTTACATTATATGTTTCCCCACTCGGACAAGCCTCGTGGGGAGACAAATAATATAACCCCTAGCAGGCCCGCATCTAGGAAATTCTGGGCCCCAGGCAGCTGACAGGGTTCGGGCCCCTTTTGTGTTTCAAATATGTGCGTATATTTTAAAACGTGGGCAACTATCTAGCTCGGGCCCCTGACAAGTGCCATGGTTGGCCCCCCCCCCAGGTGCGGGCCTGCCCCTAGGCTGGGATTTCATTGTCTCTGTCCAAACCCCAACATAGATTCTATAAAAGTCTGTTTATCGTCTCTCGCTCTCCATCCAGCGATTTAACGGTGGCGCCTTTATCCCATTCTGCTCGTAATAAATATCTGTATTACCGGTACAGTCGCAAATGCCACATCGTAATATTTTTCGCGTAAACAGATGCAAAATAGCAACTGCAATAAAACAGTCTTTACTGGTTTCCGTTAATTTCCGGCTGGAATGCATGCATACTGGTATAGGGATGATAATATCATTTTTTTCCCCAAAACCGCTTATCGTTTGTAGAAATCTGATTTTATACCGATTATTGGGTTTTGTCCTACACAGAAATTACATGAAATATATTCTTATAATGCAAGTTAGTGTATGCCTCGTGCGAATAAAAGATATTCATTACATACCATAACGTACAAGCGCGCAAGCAAGCGGTGCAACATGTTGTCAACTTCGAATTATTTTCTACTTAAAGATTTGAATAAACCTCACTTATACTGTATGTGTATGAAATAAATCTTGTATTAATTGTCACCGGTTGATTAGGTTGGTTGCTCGAAATTCATCGATGCGCTTTTGGCTTTAAAAAAACTTGGAATAATGCACTTATTCATCTACTGTACGGGGTGGGTGGGTGGGGTGCACTGATTGGTAAAACGCGAAAATACGGTACATATTTTTTAAGAATAATGTTATGTATATCTGATTTAATTCATATTTATTCTTATTTAATTGTTTGTCAGTTTTAAATTTGTTATTCTATTATTTGCTATTATAATGTAAATTTATTCACTGGATATATTTTGTCAATAAAATCGGTTGACCTTAAGTATTTTTTCATAACCACCAGGTGCTGACCTGGATCCTGACTTTGATTCAAGAATAGTAGCAGCCACATGAATAAATTCTGTTTTTATTTTAAAATGATTGGTCGTTGTCAAAGTCATAATTTGTTAGAAAAAAAATATTCTCACAGTACAATCATTGGTCTAATCAAGACCATATCCTGTGTATATGATTTTAAAAAATAAATATGTATACATGATCACATGACCCCCTTTTTTTCATTTCGCACTTTGGGGAAATGCGAAACTGCATCTTAGAATAAAATATAACCTTTACTTTAAAGTTGTCTCAAGTTGTGTTCCTTTGTTGTAGCCAGATTTTTGGGTTATAATTTTCTTCGGATCATTTGGAATCATTTATATACTACCAATGCTAATTATGGATATGCGTTATAAACTGTATAGTGACCTTAAGGATGCTGTCATTGCTGCACACCCTGATCTGAAGGCCGATCTGACACATAAATGTGCACAGGAGCAGTGGAACAATTGTAAAAATAAGTAAAAAACTTGATTCGAGTTTGGCATGAGAGAGCAGCAAAAACAAAAGTCGTCTGATGAACTCAAACAACTTCTTGCTTTTCACCCTGTTATGTGTAATAATGGATCAGTGAAGTTGATTGTGGTCATAAAAGCAGATGGTGCCTGGATGAAAACCCTTGATTTACGAAAATACTAGCCACAGCCTATCGAGCCTTTCATCACAACAACCTGGATGCAATTTTTGTTGCTATGCACCATGGCACTCTGTCTACAACACCATCAAACAATACATGGCTCCTCTGTCATGCGACCTATCAGGATTGATTTTGCCTCAGTCATTATGGATCTCATTTGGACAGCAATGGCAAGACGTGTGAAGGCCGGTAAAGTGTTGGCAGAAGTCAGGAGCTCAATGGCTATTGATGGATTTGATGTGGTAGCATCTTTTGTATCAAGTGACGCAGGAAAACTGGACATCAATCCACAATCAGATGAGTGGTAAAGTCATCACATTCAACAAGTCACAGTATTGCTTGCAGATTGTGAAGTTCTACAGTAGATCATAATTTGGTCAGCATTGCACTAACTACAATGATATATTTCCTGGATGATTTTTACCTTCACCTGTTCCATACTACAGTACAAATAAAGAGATTACCTATGCAGCAGTTGGCAGAAACAATAGAATGTTTGGATCGCTTTATCAATGATTTTCTCTTTTAAATCTGCAGCCTTCACATGACTTCCTGAGGATGCCATTTGATTTCTTCTGTATCAGTGACTGTTGATCTTGAGAAGCAGTTTATAATCAGTGTGGCCTGTACTTTTGGTCTTAGGCTGCAAAGCACAATCATGACCGTATTTACAGGCACGCAGCAGTGAGCAGACAAGCTGAAGTGGCAGACGTAGGTGCTGTGGAGCCTGAATCTGTTAGAATGTTGCAGATACTGTTCACAGATAGAGAGTTGCAGAAGCGAGTTCTTTCAGAACAATACACTTTCATCTCATGTAATTGTTCCTTTGTGATTGATTTTATTCTTATAGCTACATCTATGAAAGTTATTTTTTCAGGAAATAGGATGAATTCTTGATTGCGTATTGTTTTTTGTCAGACAAATCATCAATTCACCCTTTGTTTAACTACAGTGGATTTTCAGAGCTGTATAGAACGTAATCAAATAGTGCTGTCTTAACATCAGGCATGTGTATAGTTCCATTATGGAAAATACATTTTTTTTGTGTTGTTTTAAGATTAAAGCAGTAGTTCATGTGCAGTTGTTGTTTCAGGGTTTAACGCCATTTTTCAGCACATGATAGGCTATACAAGGCGGCCGTTATTATTGGTGGATAAAGAACCCGGGGAAAATCCCCCGGAAATAACCACCGACTCACAAGAAGCTACTGGCAAGCTTTCTTACATAACTACATTAGCAGAATCTTAGACTCAAACCCACGCAGCCAGATGTGAGATGGCAGTGATCTGTAACGGATAGTGCTTTAGACCACTCGTGGCCCCTATTCATGTGCAGTAAGGTACTTTAAATATAAAAAAAGATATGAATTGTTATTTAGGAAAACAGTATAGTGATGAATTGTATTTTTAGTTAAACATTTTAATGTTTTATTTTGCTAAATATACCTGAAAGAAGAATAACTTTATAATTTTTTCTTATCTAGCAGTTTTAACACCTAAAATATTTACTTGAAAACATCATCACCTTTAAATTTTACCTTCAAAGCATAATGACTGATTTTATTTCAAATGCAGGATTAGAATGGAATACTGAACCATTACCAGTTAATAAGTGCAAAGGCCAGACTGTGAATTTTACCTGGGAATATATTAAAGAACCTGGCGAAGAAATAACACAGCTCCAATGGATCTTCAATAGAACCATATTAATTGCATTTCGTTCCATGAATCGAGGCTTCATTGTAGAACCAAAGTATCAAGGGAGAGTAAGCCCAAGCGGTGAAACTGGAATCTTGCTGCATAATATCTCCAGTAAAGACACAGGAAACTACACCCTCTATCCATTGATTAAATGGGAAGAGAGTCCCAACACACAGACTGTTCGACTGAATGTCATAGGTATAGAGAGTACTTATTTTTGTGTTTTGTTTAATATGTTAATAATTAGTCTCACTTTTGTGTATCCTCTTAATGAGCAATTTTATGAACTTTATTAAGAATGGATTTATTATTAAAGTCTTTTCTTGCATTTCATTGTTTGATAACAGAGCTAAATACCCCCCCCCCCCAGTAAAACATTGTCTTGATTATTGATAGTCCACTGCTGATTGAGAGACCACCTGTTTCCATTTTCAGATTTATTGATTATAAAGTTTTATGACCTGTTTTGAAAGACCATTATTGTTTGGTGGTAGGGAATGTCTTTTAAGACAGGTTCTACTGTAGTCATTTATGATGATTCATACCATTTCAAATAACCCGTCAAATACATATGGCCACTATTCCAAAATGGTAGTAATCACTCAAATAGCTGCATCATAATGCTACAGAAACATGTCTTTGACTTTATAAAGTTCAAAATGTACTCACCATAGTAAGCATATAAATACAATTCGTGTATCAAATTTTGTATTTCTTCTATAGGCTGTATTACATTGAACCACCTTGTCTGTCAGAGTGCAGCTAATATACAGTTCATAATGGGATAATTACAGTTTTGATGGTCGACTGATTATATATCTTGCAGATAGCTGATAGTACAGTCTATAATATTAACTTAGTACAAATGATACATATTTTTATATTCTCATCTTTTTTCATTCCAAAAAGAAGCAGCTGTGGAGCCAGACTGTTCGTGTGCAAAACTATCCAATTTTCCAAAAGAGAGAAATGGAGAAACTTATAAAATAGTGGTATAATGATAACTTTTTTGTGTGTGAGCGATTTTTGTTACATAGCTATTTTGTCATATATCTTTGACAGTCTGTACTTGTGTAATTCATCAAAATTGTCCTTATTTTATACAATGCATATTACATAGTACATTTATTTCTCTTTGAGGCTTATTTCAGAATTGCAGGTATATTGGAATGGATTTCATTTAATAAATTGCTGCATTCTGTACAATTAGATTTTCTGCTTTTTAAAGCCTAAGATAAAAATAATTATATGTATAGAATTTATATCCCATAATTAGGTCAGTCCATTTTTTCTGTCTCTACCGCCCTCCACCTAGTAGAAAAAACAAGCTGACTGAATCTCTCTTCTTGGAGCAGTTTCCGAATCTTCAGGAGTATGGAAATTCGATACGTGGCAACCTAATTATTCTTGGAGATTTTAACTTTCACTTTGACTGTCCTGGAAACCCATACATGTCAAAACTAGATTCCATTCATGTTTTCAACCTTAAACAGTCAGTTAATCAACCCACCCATAACTGGTTTCTTCACAGACCTGATGATAATATTCTGCAATCCACCCTTGTATCCCACGAACTTGCATCAAATCATCTCTGCATTATTTGCCATCTGGACATATTGGTCCCTAACCCTCCACTTTTATTTGCTACTAAGAGAAACCTCCATATGATAAATAGAACCAAATTAATGCATGACATCCAAGAAAACCGAATTACTTAACTTAATCCTACAGCAGAACAACTCGATAACTGCCTGTGTTCATTGCTTAAAAAACATGCCCCAGTCACCAAATGCAGAGTATCAATAGCAAAGTGTTCTTCATGGTATAGCAGTGTTAGGGACCAGCTTCACACTGCTAAAAGATGGCGCCAAAAAGCAGAGAGGTTTTGGCTTTCCACCAGACTCACTATTCATAAACAAATCTATGAAGCTGCTAAGAAGAACATCACAAACACAGTCCATTTAGCAAAATTATCCCACTACAATACTAAAATCATGGAGAGTTCTAGCTGCAAAGAGCTCTTTGAGATAACTAACAAACTAATGTCAAGGAACAAATGTACACCACTTCCAACTACCTTTTCTCCAGTAGACCTTCTGGACCTATTTCTTCCTTGACAAAGTACAAACCATTAGAGATTCACTTGACAACACAATTTCAATTGACTCGTCACCATACAGATATGATCCAGAATTTCAGTGACAACCATTAGCAGCATTTGAACCTGTCTCTATTGATTTAGTACGGACAATCTTGATGAAGAGTACACCAAAGTCTTGTGAACTTGATCCAATTCCAGCATCACTACTGCTTGATTGCTTAGACCCAATCTTGCCTTCAATAACTGATGATATTAATATCTCTCTCTCATTGGAGGAATTCCAATCATTTATCAAAACTGCCATCGTAAAGCCTTTGCTGAAATAACCAACACTTGACCATAATGATTTAAAGAAATACCACCCAGTTTCTCATCTCCCATTATTATAATAAACTTAGAAAAGTTGTTCTAACCTAACTTGTATTTCATTTGAATTCAAACAGTCTTTTAGCAACGTACAGTCTGCATATCGCCCTTGCCACAGTACTGAAACTACTTTTCTGAAAGTATTTATTGACATTCTCTCTGCTTTGGATAGGGGAAAGATTACATTCCTCACCCTCATTGATTTGTCTGCAGCATTTGACACAATAGACCAGGATATATTACTTCACAGTCTCCAGCATGTATTTGAAATTCAGAATATAGCCTTACAGTGGTTCAAGTCCTACTTAGTGAACAGGACACAAATTGTATCTGCAAATGGAATACATTTCAACCCAGTTGATCTATGTTGTGGTGTTGAACAGGGGTCTATTCTTGGACCTGTTCTCTTGATTCTATACACTCAGCCTCTCTCAAGTTTCATAGATCATCACCCAGTGTTTCACCAACTGTACGCTGACGACACCCAAATATACAAGTCTAGTCACCCAACTGAAGTTGATGCTACCATCCAATGAGTATAGAGGTGCATTTCTGATGTGAAATTATGGATGACATGTAACAAGCTGCAGATGAATGATGATAAAGCTGAGGCTATTCTGTACACAACACAAAAACTTTCTTATTCACATCCTTTACCTCAGACAATAAATATCAGCAACACCAACATTAAATTCACACAGTCAGTACAAAACCTGGGTGTTACTCTAGACAGTACTCTCACATTGCACCAACATGTCATGAACATAACAAGGCTGCATATCTTGAACTGAGAAATATAAGTTCCATTCGCAAATATCTTTCAGTTGATGTCACAAAAACACTTATGTGTTCATTAGTACTTTCATGGCTGGACTATTGTAACTCAATTATGTCTGGTTTGTCACAATATCTACTCCAGAAACTTCAAAAAGTTCAAAACACAGCTGCTCGGAAAATCTTTAGAGTACCATGATCAGAGCACACCTCACCACTGCTCTGTACCCTACACTGGCTATCAATTTCGATCCAGAATCAAACACAAAATTTGTTCTCTATGCTATGTTTCACTGACAGACTCCAGTCCAACATACCTATCCAGCCTCTAATGACAATCGTATACTCACTGTTCCTACTATGAAAATGATGTCATATGGACAAAGTTCTTTTGCATATCAGGGCCCGGCGATTTGGAATGAATTGCCCATTGAAATTAGACACAAAGACACAGTGGTCCATTTTAAGAGTGCTCTTAAAACTAACCTTTTTCGACTGCAGGAACAAACTTTGACACCTAATAATGTTTTGTATCTCATATGTTATCAGCATGTTTTTTATGTTTTCCGATTTCATGGTTTTTGTTATTTGTTTTTCTTTTTCATAGTCATATCATTATAGGTGTTGCAAAGCGCTTAGAGCTTCTAAAGATTAGGTGCTATACAAAGTAATTATTATTATTAGTATTATTATTATTATTATTATTATTATTATTGATAACATAATGTCATTCCTTATTGTTTTCAATACATGTGTTTGTGATGTAACAGTGATTAGTGAGTATAATTCTAATGCTTTGTTTTAGATAGGAAGTTGTAACTTGGAGATAAACTCATCATTTTGCTGTCCAGTTGGGCTGGTAATCCAGTACTGTGTAAATGATCCATTGAAGTTCTGTACCCCTGTTAGCAACTCTAACAATGTGACTGAAAGCACCACTCAAAGCAGAAATGTGACTCAAGAGGGAGGTATGTTGTTTATAGTGCCAGAGACAAAAATCGGTGTATGTGTATTAATGTTTTACCAAATGTATAGATAGATGTATTCTGTATACTTATCATGACAATATCATATATACAAAGAAAGGACTTAAAGTGACAGTAAACTTAATCAAGGTTGTTCCATTTAAACATACATGATACCCAAGGAAGGCAGTTTAAAAAAGATATATGCCAGGTTACCTTTCACAGAGTTCATTTTAAAATGATAAGAAAATTCTATATTGCATCTATGGTTGACTACTCTATCGTGTTTTCCGGCCTATAAGTCGATACTTTTTTACTTGAGAGTCAGGTCTTTGTCTTATACTCCGAATCGACTTACATAAGGATTATATCATTGAAATTGCATCAACTTTTATATTGATTATGAATTTATGGTACCCGGTATGATATTAAAACTATTCTAAATTCGGCATTATTGAAAACAGGTTACGTAGAAGTACAAATTCTTTTTAAATTATACTGTCAATAAATTGTCATAAACTAATATAACTGTGTTTATATTTATAAGTTTTGTCATTATTTATTTTGCATTCTGTGTGTATTTTCTTATTTCTCAAACATAAAATAAAAGAAAACAATTACAGGTAAAAAAATTTACCGGGCCGCATAGCACACTTACATTCTATACTCGATAGTGTACTGTACTAATTCAAAGCATGATGTTTGTTCCTCAAAAAAGATATGTATTAAGTTTGTTTTATTCATCCTTTTTAACCTTACCTTATTCGTCCTAAGCACATTTTAGCAACTGGTCCATTAATATTTGATTTTTCAGTATAGTGTTGGACACGTGCTAGCAATTACCTGCATAACATGTTGATTGATCTAATTAATCCTACAAAGGGATGTAATCCAGATTAACTGGAGCATTCTATGATTATTTATAAAACAATGTAGATCATGCTTTCTACTGAATCCTCCAAATCATATGTTTCTAATTGTATTTGACAAAGTTTCTCAAATAAATATGGTTTAAACTAAACTAAAATCAGATATATACATTAGATGGACTACTAGTACTCATAGATCATCAGTGATCCATTTTTATTTTTGCAATTCAGTTTAAAGCAAATTGTAATGTCAACAATTCATCTATATTCATTCTTAACCAGTTGACGTTTAGGTGTCTCTCTTTCATTATACCGGTAGTTGGTAAATGGTCTTTGGTTCCAGCAACAATCAAAGCCAGTTGCCGCAATTTTTTATATCTTGATATTGGCTTTGGCTGCCGATAATAGTAACCATATTGCCGGTACCCCATTGTTCTTTATCATTAATCCGTATCGATTACGCTACCTGTTTATAATATCAAGGGGATTAAGAACCACAGAAAATGATGCCCACTCCCTTCTCTGGATGTAAATAATGAATTTAGCCATGGGCATTGTTTTCATTTCTATGGTATGGGCATATTTTAATAAGTTAGGTATATTTTTATCAATCTTGTCAATTATAATCCTTCAATTTCATTTAAATATCCCCATACGAATGATACAACTTATCTCACAATGCCTCCCGTAAAATCACTCGAGTCTTACACAGCGGCTTTTAAGCTGGAAGTTGTAAAGTTCGTTGGAGATAAAGGTGGGAATATGGTTGCTAACAGGAAATATGGAGTAAGTGAAAAATGTGTCCGGGATTGGTGTAAAGCTACGGTTGCATTATGCGCTATAAAAAGACAGAACGCAAATTGTGGCTACAAAGCAAGTTTTATTAATATTGAGGATAAATTAGAAGAATATGTCTTGACACAACGTGCTATGTGTTGTGGAATGAACTTTGTTGATCTCAGACTCAAGGCAAAGGAAATTGCAACTGAATTAATAATTGAAAGTTTTAGTGGAAGTGTGTCATGATGTTATAGGTTCATGCAAAGAAAGGAACATAGTATAATACAACGCACTACTATGGCACAGAAACTAGCAGTAGACTTTCTGGAAAAATTGAACAATTTCCGTGAGTACGTCCAAGACAAGATTAAGACTGACAATTTAGAAATGACTAACGTGATAAACATGGATGAAGTTCCATTAACATTTGACATTCCAGTTGAGTCAGTATCAATAAACACCTCTAAATCAACAATTTGTTCTTGTTTTAATTACGATATACATTGTCACAACAACCACATGGCTATGCAGTGTTATTTACACAGTAATTAAACATGCTTAGCGCTTTGGCTATAATTGAAACCAGATTGAGGGCAAGAATCTACAGAATAGGTCAAATCAGCGAGGCTGCCAGTAGGGAAATGAGGCTCTTTTTAGGGAAATGAAAATCTGTCAATATTCTATTGAAGCCATTGTCCATACAAATTTGTTATAAGAACAAGAGATCATACCCATTACTTTGTATTCGAACTCGCCAATAAAGATAATAGTGGGTTATATCGTTGAATAGATTAGTAATAAAATGTTAACTATATCCAAGTCCAAACAGAACAAACACTTAAAAAATAGTATATGTATATATATAAATCGATTTAACAGAGTTCGTGACTTTTAAACTTACGATATAAAATGACAAGTTTGTAAAAGTTACGTTCATAACTACAGGTAATAAAATGAACTACAACATGGATGTGCTTTCAATTATAATAAAACAAGCATTGTTTATTCAGCTGTGTCAATTGATAACAGAATATAGCGGTTTTTGTTCAGAATTAAAATCATAAGCATGTTAGTATCGGTACGAAAAGTATGGGCGTATTGCGCCTGTACAGGAGCAGTATAAGAGGCATAATACGCTCATTTTAAAGGCGTAAAGCAACTTTTACTGGCATATAAGACTCAGAAGCCTAATACTGGTATGAAATACAGGTGTCTTTTGTCTAAGAATTTTGAAAATTACAGGCGTATTTCAAAAAATACTGCAGACTTTTTGGCAAGAAAAGGCTTATTTTGAAACTTAGCAAACTGCAGTCCACTAGTTAAGGAATAGTTTGGAACTTAGAAAACTGCAGTATGGTTGATGAGATGTAATTTTGAACTTTGAAAGTCTGCATACAATGGATGAAGTGTAAATAGGACTTTGACAAAAGACATGAGGCGTAATTCAGCACTTTGTTTTATTCCAGTCTACTGAGAAGTCTCAAATATTAATGACACAGTTAAATCTTTTTGTGTATGCATGAACCTATTTAATAATGACATACAAAGACAAAATGAATACTGAAATGTATTGACACTATCAAGTGTTTGAGTACCCAAATCCGTTTTGTTCCATCATACAAATAATCCATTCCACAGGCTTGCCAAAAATCAAAGTATAACTGGTAAGTATTCAAAGCTTAGGATTTGATACATACTTTTTAGCATCATTCATAACCAAATCTGATGTTCTTTCAGGTCTTTGGGTGAAATTTCATTGATGAGAAAAATATATGTGTGACCTTAACCAATTTTTGCAGTTTCCACTGTTTGAAAGCATTTTCAGCATCGATAAGCTCCATTATATTGTATACTGTTACACAAAAGGGATCTAGCAGGAAGATCAGCTGTTGCAAATAGCAGAAAAGCTGTACAAATAAAATTACCTCTTTGTCCAGGAGAATGCAGTTTTGAAGTATTGCCATTGTTTTATATAGAGGTTTCAAAAATGTACCCATAGTAGGTTTCTGTGAACCAAACCACAAGCCTCCTAAAATCATGTTTTCTTTTTTCACACTAATTTTAAATGGTAGTTCATTTATAACAAGGAGTATTGGCCAGACTGATATCTTACTACTTTTGAACACATGTGCACCATCAGCGTTGAGTGTGAAGGATACATTTTCTTGTTTACTTAAAAGGTCCAGCATTTGCAACATATTGTTTGTACAAATTTCCGTCATAGATATCTTCAATTTTACCATTTGCTGAATGTCTTTCCAAGATGTGTTTGATGTGATTCAAAAAAGCTCTCTTGTGAAGAAACAAAAACTTTTTAGCTGATCAACCACTGGCATTTCTAAAAAATATAGAATTTTAATTTTCTCAAAGCTTTTAGAGCAGAAATTATTAGGACATTGGAGTTTTGTATTATCGCTGAGACCACCAAGACAAAAAGGGCAATAATAGTGATGTTTCATTGTTTTTTTTTAAATTTCTGAAGAAGAGTTTAAACCTGCGTAAACTTGTGCATAACTTGTGTCCATTTGGTAGAAGAAATGCAATTCTGTTGCATACTATCACCAACAAAGATATGCTTTGTTGCAAAAATTGCTAAAAGCAACACGGCTGCACCAACTGTAATGCCAGCACCTTCATAAAGTGGCATTTTATTATCTATTGATTCTTCATGAATGGCATCTGTGAAACACAAGTTTATGTCCTCAGTACTTTCTATATCCTCAGTAAATAAATCTTCAAAACAATGAATTCCATCATCTGGGCATAATGTAAAATCACAGTCTATTTCTTCCTCAGTCTCTTGTTCTGTCTGTCCACATTGTTGCTTGAGTTCCTTGCAGCAAGCATTCTCATAATTATAAACTTACCCTTCCTCATGAATTTCATCTTCAGCAGTTACACATGCTTTGTACTGACTCGCAACAGCTTGAATCATTTGGCATCTAAAATAAGTTTTAAAAATAGTTTTATTTGATGCTGGCAAATAATTTAACAACTGTGAATGAAAAAAACTAGTTGCTTTACGCCTGTAATTTACGCATGTACTTTGGTATGGTTTATGTTTGTAATATACGCCTGTACTTGATATGTTTAACGCCTGTAATGCACCCTATTGTGTATTTGAATACAGACGTACTAATTTAAATAATTCGCCTCTTGTGTACGCCTAAAGTACGCTAGTATTACGCCAGAGATATGCTAGTATAATGCTTGAATTACACCTTTCTCCTATACTCATAAACCAAAGAGAACCCATATTTTGGATGCAGAATACACCTGTAGTACGCCTATGATACAGGCGTATGATTTCGTATGGGTAAGAAATGCAATTTTACGATTGCCGGTAGTATCTAATATCATGCAACGATTCCATTACTAGAGTAAAATACGGAGCCAAGATATTGACCTGGCCTCGTCTTATATTCCGAATCGGCTTATATATGGTTGAAGGATGGAAAATTTACAAAATTGGTGAATTCGACTTATACTCCGAATCAACATATGGGCCAGAAAATACGGTACTTTAAACGTGCCTTCCCTGGGTCCCATGTATGTTTGAATGCAACAGTCCTTACTTCCAATCATTACAAAATGGTTGTATCTGTCACATATTAATGGTGAATTACAAATATAATTTTATTACATACCCTATTGATATTACATGGCTGATCTGGCGCATGACTGAGATATTCAAACTGTGATTCCGTATCGCACACCTAAAATTTCATATTGTACACACTACTGGTACTTTTACGAATTGAAATATTAAATAATAACCCATTATATAATATCCGGAATGATTTATTACTACAGATTTTAAATTATTCAAAAATACCAACACATATTTGCAATTTTTAGAAATGCTTATTTCTTGCAAATGGCCATTTTTGTCGCTATGGAAAAAATGGAGAGTACTGTAAGTAGAGAGGATTAGTTTATGTTCATGGCACAGTTTGTAGGCCAAGAAATTAGAGTTAGTTTAGATGGACAGCAATATGTTGGACAGTATGTTTGACAATATAGAAGCTAGCGAGTCCAGCAAACACGGAGAGAGAATATGCATGTACTTTGCTGCTGCAATCTTGTTTTGAAAATTAAAAAAATTCAGGGGAAGTAAGAAAGACTGGGAGTCGTATAAAGATTCATGGAATAGTTAGATATGCCTGATATTTGAAGAAAGCTTTTTCCATGTGCTTAATTCCTGGTTGATTTTACATTCCAATGCTATGTCCAACTCATTCTTTCCGCCATTTACAACTTGAAATATTCAAGAATAGTCAATGTAAAAAATGTCAGGAATAATTTATTGCTATAAATTTTAAACCGTTAGAAAATGTCAACACACATATGCAATTTTAATTAAGGGTGAAAATTTGAAGTGAGGATGAGTTTTTAATTGCTTGATAGTGAGTTCTCATATGAAACAGGTATTTCCAGTTAACACCAAACATGAGAGAGAAGAGGCCCAGTACGTTTCCTCTGAAATCTTGTATTGAAAATGTGAAAATCCTGACAATGGAAGAAAACAAAACTTAGGGAGTAATGTCAAGATTATTTGCATGGTTAGTAATACCTCCACATTCAGATAAAATGTTTTAATTGCACACTTAAATTGGTGCATAACTGAGATACTCTAATGAAACCAGATACACCAGTCCTGATTATAAGTTACAACACAACAATAGACAGATAATGAAGGGACAGCATGGCTAACGCATTTGATATTAAGATGAGTTTGCTAATTGCCACAAAGTCCTGACATTTTGGCACAGTTAACTTAAACTTAAAAGTTTATGAAATTGGAGAAGAAAAAAACCTTGTGCACCAAGCACACAATGATTCACAACTGCAGTCCTGCCATACTGATGGCAAGAGAAGGGACATTCCATATTGTAACTTGTCTCAAAGCTAAAACCACCCAAAAATCATTTCAGCTTAAGAGTATCAAAATAGGTCATAGTAATTTGGTTTTGAAATATTTTTTGAAGGAGCAAGTTTAAGTGTATGAATTTTGAAATAGTATTATTATTATCTATGGAATTAATTTTTTTTTATAGTTAATTGTAAAATAAAACTGACAAATATTTTGCACAGAAATGATGGTGCATTATAATGAGCTCATTGTTGTTGAGACTTTTCAATTACTGGGACAAATTTCCTTATTGATATATTTCATTATTGGGATATATTTCATTACTGATATATTTCATTATTGGGATATATTTCACTACTGATATATTTCATTACTGGGATATATTTCATGACTGATATATTTCATTATTGGGATATATTTCATTACTGGGATATATTTCATTAATGGGATATATTTCATTGCTGGGATATATGCTGGGAATTTTAGGTCTGTTTACATTTTAAATTCTTGATCCAGGTAGAAAATAAACATAAGAAAATAGAACAATATTGTTAAAATTTTCTTTGTAAAAACAACAAAATGATTTCTTACAAATCTAGTCCACATTTGTTAAAGACTAAATCGTCATTTTATTCAACATATGTGCTTAAATTATCACATTCTAGCTGTTCAATTCAATGCATCAAAATGGAAATTTGAAAACACTGTAAATTTATGAGCATTCTGAATAAAACTATGTATGTAAGTCTGTTATTCTGTGCAATGTTTGTAAGTAGAGTCTGTTTATACAGTAAATATGGTGTATTAGGAAGGGTTCACTTACTTGTCCAAAACCTATGTTCCATTAGTGAAGTAAGGATAAGATCCACTTGCCTATGACGGCAGTTTAAATTAATTCAGATATCCTGTATGCAGATAGACTTATTACACAATTGCACAGTATATATATTGGCCTAGTCCTGGTTATGTATGCCACTTTGGGGATTTTCAGAGGTTGTACAATATTTTTCATAAAATGCCAAATTTCATATTTTTAATAGTATACATTACAAAAATTAACAAGAATGTGTGACTGAAAAGGGGTAATGCAATATATACAAAGTCACAAATGTTTTGTTCTGGTAAATTAACTAGTTTGATATGTTATTGGAACAAAAACTCTGCCTGATGGACTCAGAACAAGAGAAATATAGTTTTGTCTATATATTTATGCTCTGTTATTCTCTGTTAATCATGTTTTATACATTTCATATACAGTATTATACCAACCCAGTGACCAAATCAAATGTTGTGAAACATTTAAGACAAATCCACATTTAAAAAAATTTTAGATTAAAAACTCTTCAGAAATATGCCCTATTTTATTTATTTGCTTGTGTATGTGAATATGTTAATATGTTAAGTATATGTATTCCTTGGCAAGGCTGCTAATTATCCTTGGATTTTCAGGAGCACACTTGTTTTCTGTCTAAAATTTACATAATTTTCTGAAGACCCATAAATATTTTCTCAGTTTTGAGTAAGTGTGTTTTATTTTCACTGTGTTGTCACTATCATACCACTAGTGTAGCTAGGAAATGGTTGGTTTCAGTGTAGACACTTGCTAGTTTTATCAGTAGACTTTTGAATGTCAGCACCATATCTTTAACCATATCAGCTGTAGTGTTAACATTTTAATTGTCCACTTTAGTTCGAGTTTTTAGATCGCAACTTATACCAGAGTTAAAGATAGAAAATTCATGTTCTATACGGTGCTGTTGATCTTTCATTTTGGGGTGGAGGGTAGGACTGCAATTTTCTTATGAACTGAAGTACAGTAAAACCTCAAACATTCGCATTACTGGATTCATGAATTCATGGATTCGTGAAATTTTAATTGGAACCTAACTAATTTGCATCTACGATTTTTTTCACAGATCTGCGAAATATTTCCTATTCGTTATTTGGTTATTCCTTACTGTGAGAGCAAAAGAAAACGGCAGCCAATAAATTCGTATGGGGGTAATATTATTATACCGTACTGTAATTGTGCTAGTGTGGCAAATACCCATTTAGTTTCTTGTGATTCTTGCAACCCCATTTTTGATATTTGGACATTTATGTTGGGGTGTCATTTTCAAGAAATACCGAGCATTGTGTCAGCTTCTGCATAGTGAATCTGGTTTTCTTCAAATTGCGGCAACATTTACATTTAATTTACATTATTCTGTCATTTTTTTCTCAACAAATAGTTTGGGAAATTTATGTTTCTTCATTTTTCTAATCAAAGTTACCTGACGTTCATTTTGATGTTGCATTTGTTTTCCTACAGAACACTAGAAATGGCGTATTGTTGATATCACATGACTGTCTGACCTCTGATATTATTAACATGTAGGTTACGAGATTTTTGTAGTCACGTGACTAAGAATGCAAATGGTTAGATCAGGTCAAATTTCAACAATAATGTACTTTCGTCTCCTCTATCAGCGGATTAAAGATGTAACAAATGCTGTTCTCATGAATATTGAGAAAATAAATTATATTCCTATTGATTTCATGCAGGTATATATCGATGAAAGATTGTTCACGTTTGCTGGGGTAAGTAAGTGGCTGCCCCATGCTGACACCAAATGGTGTCGGCGAATTCCAACTTTTCAATAGGGAATGCACTCTGACCCTACATCCCAACATAAATGTCAAAATATCAAAAATGGAGTGGCAAGGGTCAGAGGAAACTCGGACTACCCATTAGGCGATACTGAACTCTATTTTTACGCCAACCATTTATTTCTTTTTTTAACGGTAATGTATTAAGCTAACTTTTAAATGAAATTAAAGTGGTTCCGGAGCATGATTTGGGTCATATTTAGGGTTTAAACTCTAGAAAAAAGCATTTATTAGCATTTTTAGTGACTCATACCAAACATTCGTGATTCCTCTTGATCCGCGACGGGTTCTGGAACCTAACCTCGCGAATGTTTGAGGTATTACTGTATCATTTTTTTTATTCTTCAACATAATATCTTTTTTCCAAATAGTATCATGGCTATAATATGGTGTTAGTTTGCTATATTCAGAACAAAATATTTTTGTAACTATTAAGAGAGAAACGAAATGAAATAGTGTGAGGGCCCTGCCCTTGAACATAGAATTCTTGATCCTTAAAATAATTGTGGTATACCATGGCATGTATTGTGATATGCTCAGAAATACCACAGGATATGATGGTACACAAGTTTTGTGTGGTTTCCAGCTCTAATCGAACATTTATTTTCTTACACAAAACAAATAATTTTAATTTGATTATCCAGTTCATGTATTTACAGTCTTCTTAAAGCTATTCTAATGAATTGATCGTCAAATATCACAGTAACTGTACTTTGTTGAACCTTTGAGGTTTTAAATCAATAAATATGTAGGCCATGAGATTTGGATGTGCTCTGACACGTCTGACCAAATATATGAAACTGGGTGTGAAAGATCATATGAAACACAGAATTCTGAGCTTGCAGAAAATTTGAACATTTATTACAGACAAGTATAAATTAGAGATATTCAAAGCTAATACGGAGCCTTGAGTGGCCGAGTGGTCTAAAGCGCTCTCTATTACGGATCACTGCCATCCCACCTCTGTCTGCGTGGGTTTAAGTCCAAGATTCGGCTAATCTAGTTATGTGAGAAAGCTTGCCAGTAGCTTCTCGTAAGTCGGTGGTTCTTTCCGGGGGTTTTCCCTTTTTCTTCCTCCACCATTAATACTGGCTGCCATGTATAACCTCTCATGTGCTGAAAAATGGCGTTAAATGCTACAACAACAAAGCTAATGCATTAATTATGATGCACAAAATAAGGAAAATATGATGCAACATATATTAGAACATTTGCAACTGTAAAATACCAGTTTCCAGAGTTTGTTGATACCCAAAAAGATATACCAATGAATTTGATTTTAATGTTTTACATCTTTTTAAAAAGAATTTTGCATTAATCCAAGAACTAATGAAAATATTTTGAAGGATTAATGTTCTAGACATGGATATTCTATTTTGATACTAAACATGTGAGGCCCTGCCATGATAGTTTGTTGGTGTGAAAAAAAAAACCATCATGTTTTGCAGATATCAGATTGGGGTGGGTGGGGGTGGGGTAAGACAGTGAACTAATACAAATTATTTTCAAGACTCCATTTTAATGATGTTTAAATGAAGACAGAGTTTCTGTAGTTATTGCAAACCCAAGGTATGCTGTAGTAAGGTGAGTTTGTTTTTCCAGTATTTTGACGCTTTCATTGGCATAAGGAGAGGAGAGTATTTATTACATCTTCAGCTGCTTGGTGGGTAACACTTTTACATGCTATACTTTGATGGAATGAGTTCATAAGAACAGTTGATATTTAGGCTTTCAAGTATTTAAGACCATATTTATGCCTAACAGAAATTTGAATATTTCACTAATACAGTTCTGGGGATTTTTGGCAGCCTTTACTCCATAAATATCTGTCCTATATTTTGAGGGTTCAGTTCTACAATATATTGGTAAGTCTTTTTACAGTGTCTACTTGAATGTTTATTTCTTATTGGTTTAAACCTTTTTAGTGATTGCTCTCACAATATCTTTTAAAACTTACAAAACTATGACTCCTGATTATTCCTCATTTTTTTTCTCTATTTATTTTTATTCGTTTCTGTTGAGGACAAGAAAAAATATAATTAAAGATGTATTATTTCATATTTTCCTCTCCATTTATCCTTCAGGTCTAATCTTGAAAGGTGTTTAATTATGAAAAACTTTAAGACATGCCATCTACTTAAGACTTAAAAAAAGTGATATCCAGTGTATTATATTATATGTTGTCATTTTATTTTTCAGATCCGGCTGAAAAAAAAGAGGTATACCGGTACATTGATTTTCTTAACCAGACGAACACCATAAATTATGTTCTTATGATAAGCGTTATGTGCTTGCTTGTGATTTTTATCACAATGGGCATATTGATACGTGTATTATGGTTCCTTCGTTTGATGAATTTCAAAAGTAAGCAGTTTTATTCCAAAAGTAAGTAGTTTTCTGTCTTTTCATTTTTAGTGTGTAATATTCACTTGTTTACATGTTATTTAAAATATATTAAAATGGATGTTTTATGATAGGTACTTGAGACATACATGCAGACACATATTTTTATAAAAACCACATTATCATCCTTTATTTCCATTTATATGTAAACATTATAATTGCAACATATTCTTTTCTATGAAAACATGAAAAGAGTCAATCCGCCATCACTTAGGTACCCCATAATTTAAAGATGCATTTGTAAAACTTCCTTGATGAATGCAAGGTTAAAACTAAAATAATGCTTTTTCCAGGGTTCAATGTGCCAACTAAAGTTTAAGTTTATGAACCATCCTGGTAAAGTCAAAGGATCCAGTTGTGTAAATAGTTGCCTACCTGAACAAAGCGAGCGCTATGACGCCTCTACCAACAGGGCATATTACGTCACAACAGGAACTTTAAGGATTAATAGTTAAATTAAAACTTACACTGCACAGTGTAAATTTATATGTGTGACTTAAAACTAATTTGTGGGATTTCTCATGCATCACTGTTCTCCATGTGCACCCATACATAGTTTGTGCAATTTGTCCACTTGCTTGCCCTGGCAGCATCTCTGTAACATTCCCCCTATTGATGAAATACGTACTTTGCTTCTATAAAGAAAGTTAGCTTCAAGTACAAGATTTTTTTAATGAAGCCATCGTTAATACCCCAAAAATACATGCATGAGTCAATCTTGGCACCAATGATCAGATGTCTGTTTCTGATGCTCCAAGTACTTTGCACAATCAGCCAGATGTGGATATCGCCAATGTACTGACCTTTGGAGAATTCCAGAATATATGAAAAGCGAGTCTATAACCTTAAATGCAGAGAATGAACAAGATAATCTCCACAAAATGGAAGAGTAGAACATCTGATAATGCAGCAAGAGATGGGGATCTAGGATTAATTTGTTTCCTAGTGCATCAATTACAAAAAGTTTGTCCGATTTGCATCACAGGCCTTTGATGTAGTACATCTCTCAGCCTGGATGATGCAATCAGCTTGAAAACTCTGCCTGGCATATTAGATAACTTAAGATGAGCTAGCATAGAATACACTGATGAGTAGAATACAAGGACAGGTGGAAAGCTATCTTACCCAGCATATCAAGTGATGTAATAGGCTGTTACAGGGTCGAGAGAAAGAAGAGTGATTGGGGTATTATTGTCATTGATTAATGAGTTGTATTAAATTGTTATTCATTTGAATCTCACCTTTTTGTGTACTCAATAATTTAACTGTTGGCATTGCTGACTGGAATCTATGAGCTTTGCCTCTATCACTAATTTCATTTCATACAAAAATGAGAGTGGGTTGGCTTTCTATAGTAAATTAAATAATATATTGGGAGTACCCCATCCCAACTGTAGCAACCCCACCACAGTACATAAGAACATTATTAATGTGCTCATAACTCTGCTAGACATCACTTTCAAAAGAAAATGGCATTTTGGTATACTTAAAAAGCTATTTCACACTACATATCAAATGATAGGCTGATACAATGATAGGCTGATACAGGGTCAAGAGGAAGAGGAGTTATTGGGGAATTATTGCCTTTGATTATTGAGTTGAATTAAAAATGTTATTCATTGGAATCTCACCTTATTGTGTACTCAGTAATTTAACTGTTGGCACTGCTTACTGGGGAGCTATGAGCTTTGCCTCTATCACTTATTTCATTTCCTACAAAAACGAGCCTGGATGGGCCTTCTACAGTAAATAAAAAAATATATTGGAAGCACCCCACCACAGTACATAAGAATATTATTAATGTGCACATAACTCTGCTAGACATCACTTTTAAAAGAAAATGGCATTTTGATATACTTAAATTTGAAATTGAGAGTCATATTGTCAGTGAATGCACATTGCAACAACATTACCATTTAGTGGAATGAATAGATTTTGGTATTTTTGTCGCTATCGCTAAATTTCGTGATAATGACTGGATTTATCTGTGTCAATTCGGAATGAAGTACATCAGAATCCAGCAGAGGGAGCAGTGTGTTCACATCTGCAAGTGTGTTTCTGTTCTGCCATTGCATATTTGGAATTATAATGTGGGAAAAATATGAAGTCTTTCAAATGTAATTATCGAAAATATGCTATGGAATATAATTTTGAGTGCAGTAAGGAGGATGTACTTGCACTTGGAATATAGTCAAAACTACAGTACAATTTCAAATTGTGTAATCAAGCATAGGGACCCAGCAAATGTATGACCTTTCTCGCATCCAATGATTGCTAACCTAAATCCAAAACATTGTATCAATCAAGTTAATGCGGAATATTGCAAAGCAGCTGGTATGTGGCAGTCCACAAAACATCTGCTTTAGTTCATTTGTAAACAAATTTAATCAACCAAACCATAAAGCTACTACATGAGTGTGATTTGTTTGCAAAGTAGTTCGTACTACTGGGCACATGTGTCGTCTATGTGAGTGCAATATCGTAAAATAGTGCATGATACTTTACGTGCTTAGGCTCGAGTAAACAGTAACATAGAAAGAGTGAAAATAACAAGCTTGTAAAAACTTAAACAATTTATTGAGTACAAATAATTTTCAGAAAAGGAAAAATAAACTTACGGTTTTAAGAATTAAGTCCAAAAATTAATCCAAAAAGAATTCACAATATAATCCACTAGTGGAATTGCAAAAGTCCTGGTAATAAAATGTCCTAAATAATTCCCAGTTCGAATCTTGATGAAGCAATCCAAGATGGACGACGATGTCACGTGATGAAGTCAGTTCTAGTCTTATGAAATTTCAATGAGCACAAATATTTTCCAGATAAATAACACAATAAACTCCTCTTGATCCAAACAAATTGAAATAATTTCCAGTACAAGGTAATTTAAAATAACTCAACATATCACAACCTACTTTTCCAACAGCCCAAACTTCTACTGAATGGTTCTCTCTCAAAACATTATTTATATACCTATTTTTACGTAAACAGGAAACGGGTCACAATTTCTAGAACCTTTAGAACAAATGTACGATCGCAAAAACACGTACGCACGGAATGATCCAGATGAGAATCAGTTATTTCTTTTACTAAAAATAGATGTCCTTGGAATCAGCCAATCATTTAAAAAACTTGTTTACATTCTAAAACAAGGTCAGAAATGAGGTCAACATCTGATGTTTACAATTCATCCAAAAATATATCTCCCAATTAATTAATTTTAAATCCAAAATGTCAAATTTGAATCTGACAAACAAACGAAATAAATGATTTAAATCAAATATACGTAAAAATACTGACAATGAAAAGTTAACGGAGACACAAATTAATTTAAAGAAGCAAATTATGAATTACAACAATTTGAAACACAGAACATAAATCATAAAATTCAAATAAATAACACATTTGTGACAAAGGAGATTCCTTTTGCACCCCTTCTGCCCTTGAATATTTACTTACTCAAGTTATGTTGATTTGGATGCTTTCAGTGGAAGTGATTCAACGGGATAGTAAGCACCTAGCACCTCAGAAACAGATCTAGTATAAACTCATTTCTGGCTGCATAACGAGTACACGCATGTTTCTTTTATCGGAAAATATTCCAAAATTATTTTTCTTTCAATGTGACATCTTTACTTACTAATCAAAACATCTCCATTTATATTAATCATGGAATTGTCTCCTGCCAGACCTCTTACAGCAATGAATGAGATGCCTTCCTCAATGGTACTTTTCTTCAGCTCTTAGAAATAAAAAGCAAAATAAAAAAAAAATAAAAATGAAATGATTGGTGACCTCTTTCTTTAAGGCAGTGAAAGGAATCAGAAAATGGGAATATTAAAACTTATGATGAGAGAGAAAAGTTCAGCATATCATCAGTTTTTGGTATTGAAACTGAAATTTGTACAATTTGTAAGGGGTGCTCTACAGATATTATGAACTTGTGAGAGTGACATGTGTTGATAAGGTTGTTTGCATTTGCAGCATGCAGAATGAATAGGAAATGTTGTCATACCTCTGTTACTTTTATGTACTGTCAGTGAAATTCATTGGATATTGTACTTATATAAACTGTATATGATCTAAGTATACCATTGACCAGAATGACTGCTCCAAATGTGATAAAAAGACCAACCTGAATTAGTATAAAAGGCACCATCTTCAGCAGATAATAATATTGAAGAAAAAAACAAGTTTGCCAGACTAGACAGTACCAGTTTCTAAAAGTTAAATTAATGAATTACCAAATATATCAAACATAATAATAAGTTGTTGGCCTTTTTACAATTTATCTCTTAAGTCTGGGAAGTGAAAATGACTAAACTGAGCCAGCAGGTTTTTGATAGGTGCACATCTCCTGCAAGGCCAAGCTGTATACTTTTAACCCAAAATACACTCATTATTCAAACACCAAATATGGAAATAAAATTTATTTAAATAATACCTAAGACATACAAGGTCATTTTTAAATATCCAGTATAACCAGTGAGGAAATTCTAGGAAAATCTTTTGTTTAAAATTTTAACCCTATGCAAAATTCAAAAACTATTCTTTATATCCTTTTCCTACATGTTAAGGTCACTGTTATGGAAATCAGCTTATTTTTCAGATGATAACTTGATTCTACATCTATTTCCATTAGCATTAATGAGAAACCCATTGAAAAGAGTCAACAACTGGAAGGTAAATGTCACATCTCTAAAAAGTATTTCATTTCAGAACATGAACCTAATATAATTTTTAACATTTTTCTAGCATTAACATTTTCAGAAGTAGAGAGCTCATGTAAATTTGATGTCACTACACTGAAGTTCTTGGCTAAATCTTTTGCTGGTATTGAACCTGCGACCCCTGAAATAAGAGTCATATGCTCTACCAACTAAGCTAATAAAGCTATCTGACAGTGGACCACAAAGAGAATAAGACAATGGATGATAAACACAAAGATGTTTGGAAAGTAGATTCTTGAATTTAGTAACAGAAAATCCATAAATCAATTCAAATGAAAAACTGAACACAATTATAACACTGATTCTGCCTCAGATGTTAATCATGAATGAACAATTATTAAATATAAAAAGATTATAAGCCTTCTAATTAACCTAGGTTCCAATTACCATTTTCTAAAAATAGTCTGCCACTTAATAGAATTTTCCATTCTAGAAGATTCTAAGGTCTGAATCAAGAATATATCATTCAATTCATATTCTGGTAAAACAGGCTTACATTAATAATGATCGAAATATTTAATCCACACTCATGGAGAAATATTAGCTATGTATTCAGTTGCTTACAAAATAGATGTCACTGGTGAGGTTCACTATCAACTTAATTCTGGACAAGAAAAAGTACAAAATACAAATTATACAGAACTATAAAATTCACAAATGAACATATTTTCGTTTGCAAATTATATTTTATTTTATTTGTATGATATGAGTGGTTAGTTTGTACAAGTTACGCTGCTTTTGCTGGATTCCTTTAAGAAACAAACTTCATAAACTTTAAATGCACATTAAAACTCAACATCAAGCATAGTACATTAAGTATTTAGCATTTGGTGAACTGCAATCCACACTCTGGTTAGTAACTGAATCATAGTACAATCATTATGAAAGTTATTTAAATGTCTTTATCACTCTTTTAGCGTCTCTGAAACTTTTATACTCATTAAGTCATGCATTTTTTCATGATGAAGAAAGAAAAGGGTCCTTGTTAAACTGATTCAAGAATTAAAACTATAAAATCATATCAAGGAACATGTTCATTTTTTTGCTGGACTTTGTTAATAATTTATGACATACGGTGTGGTGCAGTGCTGAAAGCAACTAATAATACAGTCTTTCTTTCCACCAGAAAACTAATTGACTGTTAGGGAACATCAAGCGAAAAATAGTTATTTTCATCAGATGATTTTAAATTGTAATGATTATTTGCAATGTTTAAATACATAATTATATTTTTCAGCTCTCATAACATCACATCTGCATATGTAATTCAATGGTGGCTGTAATTGATGCTGTTGCAACAAATTAAATACAATTCACTTGAACACCTGAAATTTCAGAAACTTTTAAAAAACTTTCATGGTCTGTGCAAATCTTGTTAACTAAGACACATGCCAAATGATAATTATTATAATAACAAAAACCAATGTGAAAATAGTAAGTAACCTAGTATTGGAAAATTAATAAAGAATGTAGACATAAAACTTCAATTCTTTGGGAACTAAGTTTAATTAGATAAAACTCAATCATTTATTGCTGTAAAATTTGTAAAACAGATTTTTACAGAATTATAACATGAATTATAAAAGTATTTATTAACACATTAACCCGTAGAGCAGAATTTACAAGGCATGAGGTAGTAGCCTACTTCCAAGTTTTGTAGAGTCAAGATCATGCACGATACACTAAAGTGGGTGGTAGTATAGGAAGGTAAACAGATTTAGCTCTACAATGATACCAATAATCTGGACATATTAGTTGCACTACAAAATACAGAGGGAAAAACCTAATTTTTGAACCAGTTTTTATTTTGCCCCCCCCTCCCCAATTTGCCCATGGTCAGAATCTGATTTTGTGTCCAGATTTTAGACTTTATAGCCTCAGATCTACGGTAGACCGGTCTGAAGTGCACACAGACAAGTGAACCTGTGCAAAAAGTAGGATAAGGTGGACATTTGAAGTCTTCTCCATACAAAAATTATGGGTCCAAAAGCACACACACAAAAAATATATAACTTTTCACCTTCTGCTCAAGCGTCAGCAAACAGACCAACGGAAAACACTTTTTAGCACAACTAGGTATTGGTCTAATGGAATATTGCTTGGAAGCTGATGTATTAGGATGTAAAAATAGTCCCCAAAATGTATTTCCTACTCGCATTTCATGCGAAAACAGCAAAAACCTCCAGGGGTTAATGTGTTAATACTTTATGTGTTTCAAGTAACCAATATCATAGACAAATTCAACATAACAATGTAAATTACTTTCTTAAAGAATACTCCAAAATTATATTATTAAAATAAAAATGTTCACATTTTGATGATAAAAATGTTATTTCCATGTTTTGTACTTTTAATAGAATATGTGTCTGCATGTATGTCTCAAGTACCTATCATAAAACATCCATTTTGATATATTTGAAATAACATGTGAACAGATGCATGGACAATCTTGGCTAAATGATAAAAAATCCCTTAATACTCATCTGTAGTACCATACTAACAAGCCAGTACAGCTAATGGATTAAGCTATGACCTCTGATTAAAAAAAAAATCAATGTCAGAATGCTGACTATCAAGTTTTTCATTGGAATGCAAATAAATACAAAGTTGGGGAAAAGTCCACTTGTGTAGTAAAGTCCTCATTTTCTCAAGTTCATTAAAGAACAAAAATGCAAACAACAACCTCTAACTTGGCGACAAGGTCAACTGGGCCTGTTTTTCTAAAGTAGTCAAAAAAATGCTGATATGTTGGTGATCAGCAACATTTTAACTTTAAAATTAATAGTACTGCCCATGTCAATACCGTCAATCGTGCAAGAGTAGTTGTGATATGATTTTCAAGATTGCCACTATAATGCCATGTTGGAGGCGAGAAAAGCACCATTTTATGAATAATTTGCAATTTGGTTTATCACTTTTTGGGGTTCATTTATAGCAAGCAACAGGCCTCATTTTCAGTCAGACCACTCGGGCCCCCAATCAGTCAGAGTTAGATGCATACTGTATTATTGTTTTAGTGAAACCCATCATCACTATGACCATCCATTTAGAAGAAGAGGCCATACAATATTTTCTGCAAATTTCAAAGCAAATAATTGGAGTTTAAAGAGTATCATGTTAATACAGGAACAACTATATAAAGTAAAACCATAGTTTTTATGTTTTGTGTCAGTATAGTCATGTGTTCTAGAGAAACACAAGTTATTAAACAGTGGGAGGTTGCCATTTCTCAGCGCACAATAGTCTGTACATGGTGGCCAGTATTAATGGTGGAGGAAGAACCTGGGAAACCCCTGGAAAGAACCATGGACCCACGAGAAGCTACTGGCAAGCTTTCTCGCATACCCATATTGGCCGCATCTGAGACTTGAACCCATGCCGACAGAGGTGTGATGGCAGTGATCCATAACAGAGAGTGCTTTAGACCACTCGGCCACTCTGGGCCCCACAGTGGGAGGTAACACTGGCATTGTTTTCATTTGGAACCAAGTACATATAGTGATAAATGTTTTAGCAAATAATACCTCAGTATGATCATCCCTTACTGAGGACAAGTGACCAAACTGATACTGAAATGAGCCTCTTAGTAAAACCCCAATGTCAATACGTCCATCTGTCAATAAGAAATAGCAATAACAAGATCTTCAAGATGGCTGCCATGGTGACCATATTGGAACGCTGATTGTCACTATTTTTGTGTAGGACAATATATATACAGTAAGTAGCCAATGCATGATTTTAATGATGGCCACCCAAGCTGCATGTTATGCTAGCGAATAAACAAACATCATTAAGAACTATTTTGGTCAAGTGTAAACACCTTGCAGATATGATCATCCGTTTAAGAAGTGATTACCGCTGAGGTGCCCATATTGAATATCCATGGAACACCATCAGAATGCAATTTTTGATCTTTTCCTGGTTGTCCAGTGAGTTGGGGTGGAGATTTGCATCAGATGTTACTACTGACCAGAATGCTTAATGATAATGTAATTTATATAGTGAAGAACCAATTAATAAGCCAAGATTATCACAATACATTTCTATTAAATTTACATATCAAAATTGCTAGAGTACTTGGATTAACAAAACAAATTCATTATGTGCAAGTTGACCCATAAGGCAATTGTACCTCAAAAGAACGTGTTTTGCAACCTATACAAATTTTTGGCAATACCTGAAAAGATTTAATTCATGATCAGTTCAACTATGACTCAAGTACACATTTCTGTGATGAACATGTTTGTAAAGATTCATGTATATATTGTATATGTGTCTGTCTGTATGTATCCCCCAAAATATAAAAGATCTAAAGTTAGAACTAAAGAATTTCCCTAAAAAAGTTTTGGAAATAATTCCTTGCAAGATAATAGTATTGTTCAATAAATTTGTTCTAAGGATAAATGACATAGTGGACAACAAATAAAAAGTGATCGCATAAGCATTACTTTGACCAGTAGAGCTAAACATATGACTATACCAAAAAGTTTTATTTCAAATTTATAGACACACGATTTTATCAGAAATAAACAGGTTATTCATTAAAGAAAATTTGAGAACTATGTTTTATCAGTAGAATTAGATCCAGTTTTCTCACTGGGTTGTTTCAGTTTTCCTTCCTTTAAATCCGCTTCCACTTGCTGAGCATAACAAGAGTTGAACAGCCCTCTCGCTGTAAGTTTTGGTTCAGTAATTGATGTTGCTTTGTAGGACACATAGGGCTTCAACTAAACCAAAAGAGAACAAGAAAACATGAATAGGTTGTTAGCATTTTCTCATAATCATAATATTATTATCCTTATGTACGTGTTAACTTTTGAAAAACAGTAAATTTAATGTTCACTGCATAATAATTCTTCATAAATCCCCGCCCATCCTGTTTTTATAATTGGTCTTACTGTATAAATGGCAGCCTACAGCAAAACGTTCAGACCCTAATCTGTTTTCCCATAATGCATCATGAGATCAGAGTACTTACTGTTTATTCTCTGATTTTTAGGTGAAGAGCATTGATCCTGATCTGCAAGTTTTATATGATGGTGACAAGGAAATAACAGTGTGTTATATGATGGTGATAAGGAAATAACTGTTTAAATATGATGGTAATAAGAAAATAACAGTGTTTTACATGATGGTGATAGGACAATAACAGGGTTTTATATGATTGTGATAAGGAAATTAAAGTGTTTTATATGATTGTGATAAGAAAATAACAGTTTTATATGATTGTGATAGGAAAATAACACTGTTTTATATAATTGTGATAAGATAATAACACTGTTTTATATGATTGTGATAAAAAAATAACTTTTATATAATTGTGATAAGAAAATAACAGGGTTTTATGATTGCGATAAGAAAATAACACTTTTATATGATGGTGATAAGGAAATAACAGTGTGTTACATGATGGTGATAGGAAAATAACAGGGTTTTATATGATTGTGATAAGGAAATAAAAGTGTTTTATATGATTGTGATAAGAAAATAACAGTTTTATATGATTGTGATAGGAAAATAACACTGTTTTATATAATTGTGATAAGATAATAACACTGTTTTATATGATTGTGATAAAAAAATAACTTTTATATAATTGTGATAAGAAAATAACACTGTTTTATATGATTGTGATAAGAAAATAACACTGTTTTATATGATTGTGATAAAAAAACTTATATAATTGTGATAAGAAAATAACAGGGTTTTATATGATTGTGATAAGGAAATAACAGGGTTTTATATGATTGTGATAAGGAAATAATAGTGTTTTATATGATTGTGATAAGAAAATAACAGTTTTATATGATTGTGATAGGAAAATAACACTGTTTTATATAATTGTGATAAGATAATAACACTGTTTTATATGATTGTTATAAGAAAATAACAGTTTTATATGATTGTGATAAAAAAATAACTTTTATATAATTGTGATAAGAAAATAACAGGGTTTTATATGATTGTGATAAGGAAATAGTGTTTTATATGATTGTGATAAGGAAATAATAGTGTTTTATATGATGGTGATAAAAAAAAACCACTGTTTTATATGATGGTATAAGGAAATAACAGAACATAATAATTTAAGTACTGCTTGTTTACGTGTTTTAATGTTTGAGTGATTTTATTTGATATGTGCAACGTGACTGGATTTAATCAACCTAATGTGTGCTGGAAGAGTCTTCCCTAGCTTGTTCAAGGGATTGTTCACTAATTTGATAATTTTGTTGCTTTTAATATATGTAATCTCGTTAATGTTTAATTTTGACATCTAAAGCATTTATCTCGTAGCTATTAAACGCTATTAAATGTTTGCTCCCACCACGAGATACATACAGCTGTGTTTTTTCCTATAACACCAACTCGACAAATCAGATAACGTTTGGGGCTGGTAATTCCACGTTGAGCAATCTATCAAGGAAGAGGACCATAATCACTGCGACTTTTCTTTCTTTCATGATAGTAAGCCACTTGTAATTGTTATATGTTTGATTGATCATTACACTGTTAGAATAAGTCTAATTAAATGTAAGTCTAATTAGAGAAATAATATGTATATTAATGACAAGGAATCATATGGCATAAGAAGATTCAACAAAGCTAGATTATTGCAACGCAAGAACCAAGATCTCACTGGGAACAACATCATATTACCAAAGTCAAAACCATATTTAAAATCTCATCACAAATTATATTAGATCACTAAAAGCAACATACGATAAGTTTACAGATTTTGACAGTTAACTGGGTGGCAAAAACACATACCATTTGAGTTACAACTGTATTATTTTATCAAACTAGCAAAGAACCAATTTATCAACGATGGTGGTCACATGTTTTGTCAACATTTAAGATTGATGGCGATGGAACAATGGAATACAATGGAATACAAATGAGCATCCGATATCGTTAAAGTCTTGTTGATATTAGAAAATATATATTCAGAATAAAATTTATTGATGAATATATTAGTGAAGATGATCCGATTTGGAGTATCTGTGATCACATGACCTTGTTAAGTAATAACGTCTACATAATGTTGTCATAGTATATACAAATTAAGGTATTTTCAACTTAATTGACAAACAATACTACAATAATGCATAACCAGACGTGGGATCGCTTGCCACAATGAGAACAATCTTGCTAATATAAACAAAGAACTGGGAAAACGATCTTCTTAATGGAGCTAAAGTAAATGGCCTGTTTAGTTTAGAAATTAAGAAAGATTACAGATTCCGATAATTGTAAAAACACAATAACTAATTAGATTTTGTACAGTTCTGGTAAATCATGTAGTAATAGTACTCCGATAATTGTATATAATCATAATTCACATGTATCAACCGACTCAGTAAACAAATTTCCAATGGAGAGAATAATACGCTTTTATGTCGGCGATATGGACAGGAAGTCTACAACATAAGTAAGCATGATCCTGTACCTCGCTATTTCAGAGAGATAACTCTGAGTCGGATGAATCCATATTTGATACGTTTCCTCTGCAGTCTGAGGGTCTTGATCAAAGGGAATCACTGTAACAAAATATAAATAAAATTGTGAAAAAAGACACGATGATTTGCTCGTTAATTCTTTTAAAACTTCATCTGTTGTAGCACATATAGCAAGACACATAATAAATTGCATCCACATCGAGAAGGATTTCTCGATGATATATCACAATTAAGTGTTCAATTTGGATATGGTAGTCTTTGGAGCACAAAATATAATTCCTGTTACATCATTTCTATTGACAATATCGCTTCTAATCCGGCAGCTTTTCTTGGACTTTGCAAGTGCCATCATTATTGTGAACAATTCGGTTGCTTAAAACGAAAATACACAAATTGACTGTAACGTCTTATATAAATTCATATATACAACGAAAAACACTTTACTTGCCACAAGTCGACACAGAGGGACTAACGGCTGCGCCGCCAACTGGGGCTCATGGCGAATCAAACGCGAACAAATACGTAAATATTCTGAATCCGCTGACGTATAAATACCAGATATTTATTATCTCAACGATAGTTTATCACAGGTGTTATCATCACTGTCAGTAAACGATCCAATCACGAGATATATCTAGGTTTATCTTAACGGTCTAGATGGCTTTAGCAAAACAACACGTGCTATAAAATCATGAAAACTCTGACATTATTAAGTTGAAACCAACTCGCCGACTAGCCAGGGATATGAGACAATGGGACATGGACGTATCATAGTTTCTTTAGATGGGAATGTAGTGCATTGAACCATTAACGATTGGGTGAGAAATATATTCAGATAATAATTATCTGGAAAAAGATTTGTACAGTATCCAAATATGTCTTAGAAATGTTTTTTGATTGATACACTGCAGCGTTACTTATCTGAGCTTCACAAGGAACAATTACCAGTTCAGCATGTGGCGAACTGTTATCAATCAGTAAAATATACTCACTGACATTTCTGGAACAAACACAAACAGAAACCCATTCGTAAAGATATCGTCGAAGTTCCAAAGGAGGTTGTACGTGAGTCTTTGTCGTTCAATCCATAGTGCTGGGATATGCTACAACAATCCATTCGTCTCAGAGAGTATCAATATCAGGTACCAACATCAGGATTGCCAAAGATATCATAGGAGAATTATCAAATTTAATATACCTGACTGTGTCTGGAGTAACAGAAATAACTCAGTAACATGGGGTTATTTACGTCTAGGAGCTGCAAACAACGTCACAAAGACGTACAACGTCCCCAGTAATTATCAACGCAGTGGAGAATATTATGACAAAGTCTGCAAGAGAAGATAAACAAACCACTCGCCAGTTTGATCAGGATGTGGAGTTTATCATGATGTTGAAACAACGACGAATTTGTTCTGGTAATAGTTTCCTAATAACGTACAACAATTTACAATGGAAATAATTGATCCTCGATTCAGCCATCCACGCGAAAATATAACAGACGTACAATAACAGAGTTCCGCAACGGGTGAAACTCTTGTTAACATTTATGTTCCCGCTTTTGGGTGTGTGTTTGCCTGTTTGCCACACTGTATCCAATCATATCGTAATTGGGTGCTTTCATGAATTATCTGTAATTGTTCACGGACAAATCCGCGTTGAGGGACTGTTGAATGATATCCGTCTATTGGTGGCTTCGTAGGATATAATACCGCGCCGACAATTGTATGTGTTGTTACACTCCACACCGGATATGTTGCTTTTGCTGCACAACCCCTCAAGTTTGCCAGGTTCAGCAGCAGAGGGGGCGAATCGGACATTTTTATAAGCATCTGTTTGGCAAACCAAGGCTTCCTCGTAAATGCTTTATAGGCAAATCAGAATCAAAGAAAAAAAAAACACCAAAGTCGTTGTCGCGCCCCCTCTGCTGATATGGGGTTAACGATTCTTTGAAAATCCTTTTAAGACTTTACAAACAGACTAATTTGTAGGACCTCACGTTGTAAATCAATTAGATTATTAGACTGGTCAGTGAGTTTAAAATTAATTCTCGTTAGTGAATCATTATGACATCGCATATAGACGGGATTGGAGACGGGATTGGAGACTCAATTATTAAAAACCCTGGAGGAGCTGTTGGTGCAAATGAATATAAAATATATCCCTTCTGAGCTTGATTTGATCGCTCGAGATTTATTTGATAGCTTCCTTCGATAACATCACATACTAAATTCAATGCAATCACCGAGGATATATTTACGTTGAACGGAGCGATATGTCTACCACCGCCGTCTGGGTCATTATTATGTCTGAGGATGGTTGGTGTTTTTGATTGTGTTGTATTCTTCCATGTGTCGTGAATCTTTTTAAAACCAGCATCAATGGTGCCACTGAGAGATGTTTTTAGTTCCGGTGCATTATATTCTGGAAACTTAAACGTTGGAATATCTTCTACACGGATTTTATATTTCACTGCAAACTCTATTCTTGTTTTAGGTTCGGCAGCTATAATATATATTGAATAATTCGTAATTCGTAAATTCAATGTTGGCAATAATTTTGTTACATATTTCTATGTATTTGATGATTGAATCTCGGCGTGGCGGAAACGTATTAAATTCCTTCACGAGTCGATCTTTAAAATCTTTAAAATTTTCATTCATTTTTCTAAATTGTATGATTAAACTTATATCTATATTATAATATGCCCTATTAAGAGCCTAGTCTTCTCTGATACGATTAAAAAAAGTATCTAACTGGAAAACATGTTAATTCACCTAAAATGGTATCTACACCGTGATAATCTTCTTTCGTGGAAATATAATCAGATTTTTGTGGTTCAGGTGAAGGTAGTATTTCAGGCCATCCTAGCACAGTTCTAATAGAACTCTGATAAATATCTACTACATACCCAGGTGAGTTTATCTCAATGGCAGATGATAATGTCGGCTCATGAACCGTTATAGCGATTTTCGATTCTTTTCCAGTAATGGATTTTATTCTGCGTTGTAATTCATTATTGATTTGTTCGATTTGGTATGACCCAGATGGTAACGAAAAAACATTCCAGTCTGGAGTCCCTTCTTGTTTATTCTTACTCGCAAACACCAAGGAATTATTCGGTTGTTGACCGCCAAATGATTTTGATCTGATATTTGGTCAACTTTGATATACTCGTAATTTTGCTAACGCTATCTCTTTCACGGGAATCGGAGTAGGGAAATTCATACTGAATTCAGGATTGGTTGAGGTTATTGAGATCATGCTGGTTTTCACCGGTGTGGTATTTTCTGCTATTCGTTGAAGTAGTTCTTGCGATGTTGCCATTGTTATTATACTCATGTTGTCGCTCTATTTTTGACATTGCAGAATCATAAACACGTACCATCACTGAGAACTCGCTATCTGATATTAATGTATCATCGAGTGACGACGATATCATCGAGGATAATTGCGAGTACACGGTTGATACAACATGGAACTTGATTACGTAATCTTGCAGTTTGTGCTGTCTGCATGATGATATTTTTTTTGTTATAATCGAAATTATTCTTGCGATTGTTGTTGCCGCTGATATACAAATAGGAACAGCTATCGGGGCAATCATTGTCACTGAAGAGAGTATATTACCAGCTCCGGTGATTACACCACTCACCGAGTACACGATAACATCAACTACGGTAATTCTTCGTCGGTATTTTTTTTATTTTTGTTTGGTACTCCTCAGTGAGGGTTTTGAGTTTAGTTTGAAATTCACTGACCTGATCATAGCGATACTGTGATGATGAAATCATTAATGATCACATTTTCGTTTGAAAACACTAGTGTTTTTCAAATAGATTTCAATTTAGTTGTTTACTCAAATCGGCTACGAATTCCACATACCATGTTACTGAAACCCTAGCCAAATTTTTATCAGTGGATGCTATTGTGAATTGTTCAATTGTTCCCTTGTCGATGACAGTTGATATCATATTGTTGACCCCAGATGAGCTCGTTGATGAAATATTAAATTGAGTTGGTGTCACTAGTGTTAATCGATAAATACCCTTGACGGTCGCAGTGATATTTAATATGTTGTTTGTAGGTGTCCATGTAAATGATCCGTATTGAATCGCGTAAACGTTATTTATGATATTTTTTGTTCGTGAGGGATTTTTATGTTTTCAAGTTTTTCTATCATTCTTGGTAGATCATCCTTGATGGCATCGGTGATCGTTTTAATATCTGTGATTGTCCTCCTTATTTCCACGATTGCATCTGAATATGATCTCTTTTCGCGAATAACTCCTAATTGCTGATTAATCGTTGTTATTTCATCTAGTTTTGTGATAATACCAGCGAGATCTATTTTAATATCGGGTTTCACGTCCTTACCAAAAAATTAATCGACGGCGTCATCAGTTTTTTAATTTTTTTTTTACGTAGATTACCAAATTGAGTTACATGAGCGTCATACTTGGTTCGCAATTTTGCCAAATTATCGATAGCGGTTTTTACGTGTATTATATGCAACTCGGTTTGCGAACGTGGAACACTGAAGAAATTATTTATCGGGGCTTCGATGTTATCAATTATACTCTGTTGTAATCTACTAAAATTAATTATATGATTGTTGTATTCTGATTGTAGTTTTTGTTGGGCATCCACAATAGTTGAAACAAGTATGCTTGGTTTACCCTGATAGGAAAATACCGCGATAGCATTTTCTGTTACACCGTGTTGTTTAACTAAGATATCATCAAGGGAAACATTATTAGTTTTCAATTTACCCTGACGATCTTGAAATACAACTATTTCACTGGAATCAACACTTGCTAAATTCAACATCTCGGATATTTCATCTTCGATTATTTTTTTTACATCACCGGTTGCAGTGCCATCGGCACTGGGTTTCTTCAACTCTGATAAAGGTCTCCCCCAAATATCAATCATGTTATGTTATGTTTCCTCTCTAAAAAGCGATTACTCATATATTCATTTACGACTCGATGAGGTGGTTTTCTCGATGATGAAATAGCATCAAGGACATTTAATACTTCTATGCCTCATATTGGTGGGTCATTCATTTGTTGTGTTGGTAGCGTAGAATACCAGATAGGAGTTTTTAAGTGGTTTATATAATGCATAAATTCTTTAGGCGGCGCTAACCCATATGAATCGAAATAAACAATTGCACGCGGATCAATCGCGTATGCAACCCAGTGGGTTCCAGGTCCGGTGCTGTTATGAGATTAATAATACCGGTTTCAACGCTGTTTGGTTGTGCCGGCAACTGATCTTTCATAAAGACACCTCTGAAGTTTTTTATCGCTAGTCTTTTAGCAGCATCGAGTAAATCAAAATTTGACATGGGCGACAATATCGAAGATATCAGAGTTAATAAACTGTTCCTATTCTCAGGCCAATTCCGCTGTACCATGAATACGGGGTTACTAGTAATGTTAGACCCTTTCCCTTTTTTTGTATCGCCGTCCCTTTTTTGGTTCATATGATTGAGCAATACTATGAACTGCTTTTGCACCAAGAGCTCCAGCAACTCCTAACGCGGCTGCTTTACCAGCTGCAATTAGCGCTGGAATCGCAGGTAACAACGGGAATACCCGCCTGATTTTATTGTGTTTTTGATTGCAGCTGCAGAGAGTGTGATCTGAACACCCTTTTTATCTTTGAAAGCATCATTGAAGTGTTTTATCTGACGAGTTGTCAGTGACAATTTATTCTGAACATCAGACATCTGATTGTGTTTCAGCGTTATCGTGGTTCCACATTTGTTAGCTGATTCCGATTGTAATTTTTTAATTTGACTAGGAGATACTGTAACAAATGTGGAACCACGATAACGCTGAAACACAATCAGATGTCTGATGTTCAGAATAAATTGTCACTGACAACTCGTCAGATAAAACACTTCAATGATGCTTTCAAAGATAAAAAGGGTGTTCAGATCACACTCTCTGCAGCTGCAATCAAAAACACAATAAAATCAGGCGGGGTATTCCCGTTGTTAGCTGCGATTCCAGCGCTAATTGCAGCTGGTAAAGCAGCCGCGTTAGGAGTTGCTGGAGCTCTTGGTGCAAAAGCAGTTCATAGTATTGCTCAATCATATTGTTAGCTGATTCCGATTGTAATTTTTTAATTTGACTAGGAGATACTGTAACACTAACAACACTGTATGACATTATATTAATAACAGATTGATCTTATTGTTACATATTTTCCACTGGTGCATCGATTACTCTCATTCGTCCACCAACACCTTCGAGTAGCATTGATTTATCGCTGAGAATGACAGCAACTGCTCTGTAATTGGCAATAGCACCACGAAGTACAGTAGCTCTAAAATGTATATCAACGACGGACTGTTTTATTAAATCAGGATGTTCCAGTGAAAAGTAATAGATCGGATATAAATTCCTAAAATCCGACTGATATTTGGAGACCGGTATCAACATTTTGATCACGTCCCATATATGACAACAGACGATGATACACGTGTGCAATATGGTTTTGGCCGTAATGAAGTTGTATATCTTCGGATGGTTCCTGCTGGCCGTTTATTCTCAGCGAAACGTCAGTAACGCCTAATTGATCAAATATCATATGGCTGTGTAATTGTGAATCAACTCTCGTCATATCCTGGAACGCAATAAATACGTAGAGCTGAAACACCTTGTTGTGATGCCAGGTTCCATGTAAATATACAGTTAACAGCTGATTGCTTAATATCTGTTGTTGTTAGCCAGCTTAGCAATGATTTTCCTCCTGCATCCATAAATGATAGTAATCGTTCTTCTGCGGCGAGTGCTGGAGTCATTACTGGCATCCACAATGATAGTTTTGTTAAAATAACTTTACCCGCATCAGCATTTGGATTTGCATTATCTGCTGCAATCCTCCAAATTGCGTCATCGTCAGTACTTTTTCACATAAGTACTACTGTATGCTTTGCTCCATAGATAACTTTTCGGACATTTCTGCAAAATCCAAATATATGATGCCGTGGAATCGCGCATGAAAATGATTTACGCCGCCCTTCCAACATTGACATACGTGTTGCAGCTCCTAGGTTAAAATTAGGATCATTGTTTATAATCATATTCTCAGTATCAACATTAGCAGCACCAGCCTGATTTCTTGCTTGTCTTACAACAAATTGATTTCTTCCAGTAGTATTTTTAATATCCTTTGCAAACATCATAGAGGGGCCTGCCGATCTTGTATAATCATCAGAATATCTTGCTAGCCCTACTATTGTTGTGGCCACATCAACATCGCGTTCTATCGACTCGATCTCTCTTCCATCAGTCATATATCTTGCGCTCTCAAATAGCGCCATGATACCATTATTGACAAAACCGACTTGGGTACCATCTGGATACGGTGCTGGTATAGCAGGAGTATCAGTTAATTAATTGCACGAGTTCTCCTTCTACTTAGATAAACGCTTCAGCGGGTAGAAAGTAAGAAAGTATTTGCTGGTATCATGGACTTGAAGCTCAATTCTTGATCGAATATCCGGTTGTACTGCATGATAGGAATAGAATTGATAATCGTGTACAGAATCATCATTGCGCACTGGGGCGGCCATATCAAACGCTGGATCAAGTGTCTGTTTGAACATTTTATTATATATTCCTTGATCTAAATCGCGATTTCGGTCGGGATCTTAAGCCACTTCCCGCTATCATGTTTGCGATATCATCTGGGTTGCTGGTCGCCAATGTTGCTAATTTCTGATCCATGGCGCTATTTATTATTTTACTAACACTTGCAGGCATTACTTGTGTAGATGGTAACGGCGTTGATGAAGTCACCGGTGGTTTCCTTCGCCGCCGACCTAACGATATTAGTTTATCCTTCGCGGCGGAAAATGCCTTCCCGGCAAGATTTCCAACAGCGCTAATACCCTTATCACGAATAACATGAATGGTTTTCATTGATAATTGTTTTGCTAATGGCGCTACTTTTGGAGCCATTCTTGAAAATAACCCTGCAATGGTATCACCGAGACCATCACCATAATACGCTCTATAAATAGGCAATCGTGAATTTACTACGTAGACACTGGTTGGTTTAACATGGTTGTAGTGTATGATCATCTTAATTAAATGATATTTATCTAATATTGTAAATAATGGTAGAATGGGGAGATATTGATTATAACCCACATACTAAATATTATGATAAATTAGGTTTTTATGTAAGAAGATATAGTAATATTCCACTAGCGTACAATGATATTTTTTTATTAGATAAAAATCAAATAAAAAATTATACATGTCTTGTGATAATAAAAAAATTCATAGTTTATTTAGTTTAGTAATCAATAGTGTAAATTTTGAATATGATGAGTATAAAACAAAAATATATAAATGGGTTGATTATATAGATTATTATATACCATATTCGTATATGCCTTCCAGTGTTAGTGTTATAAACCATTGGCATTATTTTCCAATAATGATGATTATATCATATCGCTGATTATTGTTGATTAGTCTCTGTGATAACCGTAAAAATCCGCAGGATTTTCGGCTAACTCATAAATGAAATATCGATATATTTTAATATCCATGATGCCACCTTGAAATAACTGCCTGCAGATATCAGCTGCTTCATTAATTATTTACGGTGAGTTATTTCCAGCTCGTTCCCCTCCGATAAGTACTTGTAATCGTACTACATTGCTGAGAATATTACCAGGACAACGAACAAGACCACTACCTGAAATTCCCCTTAGGGTTCCGCTGTGAGAAAATCCCTCCCCGGTATTATAACCAATTGCACCTTGTGTATCCCCTTCCTGACTTTGTAAATAATTTAGAAGCTCATTATCATCATCTTCGTCTCGATCAGATGGTATATAATATTCCAGTTTAGGTTCTTCTTGGTTTTTTTTTGTCTCCGTGTTGGTGTTTGACTCTCCCTCGGTAAATCAACCTCAAGTGGTATATCCCTTTCTTGTTTTTTCTGTCTTCGTGTTTGTCTCCGTATTGGTGTTGGGCGTTTTCTTTCTTCTTGTTCTTCTATTTCTTGTTGTTGCTCTTCTATTTGTTGTTTTGTATAATTACTAATTCCTTTTTTAAATTCTTTATACCCCAACTCCCCCTTATCCAAACGACCAATCCCCTTGTTTATTTTATACAACTAATCATACCAAGTATCGCGTGATATTATATCATCTTTATACTCATCCGTTAAAAACTCCTGTTTTGAATTATAGCTTTTAGCAGCAAAATCACCGAAATCGTGATAATCCTTTTGTTTTAATAATTGAAATTGTTTTATTAGTGTCCTAGCCCCCTCAGTAAATTTATCCACTAAAGAAACGCTCATTTTTTTAACATCACCCTGTGGTTGCTGTTTATCTCCAGCTATCTGTTTTAACAATGGAAGAATACCCTTTTTTCTATCCTGTTTGTCAATAGTCTCTCCCAAAATAACTCTCGGTGGTTGCGGTGATGTTTAAACAATTGTTACGTAACTGCAGAAAAAACAGTATGTAAATGTTGTCTCGCTTGTAGTTTTTCTCTAACAGAATCGCGGATTGGAATGAACTTCTTAATTGAAGTTAATCTTGTATGTGCTAATCTAGTCGTTAGCGATTCATTTACCATTATAAATTAATACTTGATCTAAATGCAGTGACTATGTCACCAATGACGAAATAACCAAAAATCACCCAGCGATGACAAAAAAATCACCCAGTGATGACCAAAAATCAATAAAAAAAAAAATAAGTCACTATTAATCATTACCACCTTTACAAATTCATTCAAGGTGGACGCGTACATACCTGTTAGGTTAACATGTCCATTGTATGCTTTGCATACGCGTTTTCAACAGACAGGTATTGAGTAATTGTGTACATGTCAAATCGTTGGTTAGAACTTATTCTGTTGAGGTTACCAAAGGGGTATTTTCGGTTTGGCGGATAATATCTCTTATTGTTTTAACCCGAAAATTAATTGTGCATTTGTTTTTTCATATTGCTGCCCCAATTCTTTTCTGAATTTTTCGACAACAGTGAATAATGGGACAAACTTACTGACGTTGTTACAGAATACAAGGGAACCGCGAATAGCATTCTGAATTTTCTTTATGAACCCGTATCGTTTTGGTAGTACAGATTTATTATTCATAGCGCTATATTCAATGTCTCGAAAATCGGAAAGAATCCCATCACATTTTAATTTATTTGACAGTTGGAATCATTGATTTTTCAAATTTGAAATCTCAGTTATGATCTCATTGATATTTTCAGAATTCATTTATATAATAATACATATTTCTAATATGCAATATTGATATATTTTTCAAAAATAAATAATAGCGATGATGAGCGATTATCATTATCACACTGGGTCCCTTATTTGGCCTTTGTGTCTTTCATAGGTTCTTTTTCTTTGAGAGTATTTTTTCTGTTTGTTTATAACCAGAAATTTCTCTCTTCGACGTTATGACCATTTCTTTTAGCCGATAATTCATTCTGAACTATCCTGTGTGGTTACCCTAGTGTGTGACGTAGAGCTTTTTGCATCCATGCTATTATTTATTTTGGGCGCCATTGTTGTTGTACACCTCCCCCTAAGAATTAATTTCAATTTCAGGGGTGCAAAATCACACCGTCACGTATTTGACGTGACGGGAGGTGTGCACAAGTATCTTTAGGCTGGCGCCCTCAATTTATATAAAAAAAACCCATCCAAATCGGTACCGTCGACAATATGCCTGTTACGAGAATCAAACCATGGGCTTCGAGACGACGTCCCAACGCGTTACTAATACGCTAAATTCGATATCTACAGGTATATACTTTTGAATACAATATATGTGTATTCTGTAACACGTGGTATATTTCCGATTTTTGGATCCCCGCTGCTATCTTTGACAAATCAGTTATTGTGGTTTTTCTTTCCGTGTTGCGCAAACACGGAGGTGTTATTTGTACTTAAAATGATTATTGACAACCGAATACTTGAAAAAAAAAAACACTAAAAAGAAGAATACAGTTGTTTATAACTGTTAATTTTTCTTCTCAGCAGTAAACATCAAATATCCATGATTATTCACAACACCAACTGGGTTCTTCAGCCTGCGGTTTCTGAAATACAGTCACGAGACGCTTCATAATCGCTGATCACGGGGTGTGGTTGAAATTCTTGGTTCATTTATATACTAAATACTATTTGTCTAATTCATTACTTGGTTGAATTATTACATTACTCAGAAATCTTCCAATATAATCTTGAGGTGTTCTTATGATTTTTTCGTTGACGCTGTCAGGGTCAGAGTCATTGATGGAGTCCTTTTATCATAATAGTACTTAAACTATCTATCGCTTACCACCACAACTCAGACACAACTGCGATTTACCACGCACACCTACCCCACATCGGAGACAAGAGTTTGGACCAAAACTCCCACGACGAACGCTTTGTAAATGATATCCACAAAATTCCTTTCTGCATAATTTGTTACATGCGGTTACTGATCCTATCATAAGCCATTTGCAACGATTCATTATATAATAATTTTCTTATTTAAATACTTGTTTTAATTATAAAATGAAGGAGTTCGAGAGATTATAGAAAATTAAACCCTGGAAAAATGCTAAATTCAATCTCGATAGAGTCTCCGTAGATACACCAAAGAGTCTAATAAGTGATAGAACCATGATAGGTAAAATTCGTGATTATTTTAATGAATTCAAACGCGATGTAGCATCTCACTGTTAGTCAACATTTCGAATTGATGGTAGTGTTGATGATACCATGAACGACGAAAACGCAGCTGTGATAATCTCACATCTTGACCAGAAAAAGTATTTTTTTTAGAGTGAAATTCAATATCCACTCAGAAACGGGAGATTGGATTATTCGAGATAAATTTGAACCAATCTTGAAAGATAAAAGAACTGTCATTGTGAGTCGAGATTCCAAACCAGGAATTCTGACTGGATTTGACAAACCTTACTACGAGAGATCTTATCCTGTAGCAGCAGTTGTTTATGGAATCTATCCGATAAAAAATAAACCTAGTATTGAAAAATTAAACCCCATTAAATTGTCATCGTTGAATTGTATAGCAGAACGAATAATAAAACACTTCACAAATGCGTTACGTGGAAACAAATTGACTGATCTAAGACGTAAAAAAAATAAACGAATGGGGACTAACAGTAAGCGAAAGCAGAGCAACAATTCAAGATATAACCAAATTAGAAACATCATTAAGAATCCCAATAACCACAAGGACGATAACAGGTGAAGTATTGCACGAATCAAAATATAAATCAAAAGGAGCTCCAATCAAAATTATTGACCATAACGAACATGCGTGGACACCTGCAGTAGCAATATTTCCGCGGGATAGAACCATAAAATATCTACCCGCGTTCTCCCCGGAATTCTCCCCGGAGGAGAAATTATTTGATTTTATTTACGAGTTAAGTAAAAATGACCCTGTGTCAGTGTGGTTGCTTCACAGTTTTGAAAACGAAGAGGGCAAATTCGATTAATTTGTAAGACCCAATGGCGAATTATACCGCACTGAAGCCCTCCAAAACGAGATGAAAAAACTAGCTAGTAGTTTGTCAACGGAACACGACGAACAATTATTAACAAATTGTTTTACAATTCCGTCAGTTGCAGCTCATTTTGCGAGAAAGAAAAACATGTGGAAATCAACCAGAGCTGAATTTCTATCAGATGTCAAATCAAGCTGCATCGAATATGGTCATGCTGGGTTATGGAATACAAAATATGACCGCGAAAATATTATTTCGGTTGATATGGTTGCGTGTTATCCCGGGAGTTTTCTCGGGTACAGAGAATGTGCTGAGTACTTCAAAAGATTTGGACATCTCACACATGAGATGACCCGTGTTGCGATTAATGGACCACTACCCGATTTTGATTTAACCGGATTCGCTCGTGTGGTATCATTTGAACTGGCTAAAGGACTTCATCCGTGCTGTTATGTTTGCTTTGATAGACATATATCTGAAAGAAAAAAAAACACTGGATGCCAATAGTGCTATTAAGGTATATGATTGATTCTAAAATGCTGATATCGTTGATTGTCAGTGAAGCAATTATATCCTATCGAGCGTAGACTGAGGTCTGGTTACCACAACCCGATAGTCTAGATAGTATAATCAGCGAAAACAAAAAACAATTCCCTGATCTCGACACGAAGAATATATCGTGAAATGGTCCAAACAGATATTTGAAGTTAGAAATAAACAAACGAAAGAACTCGGTAGAATAATAATTGGTAAATTCACACAGGGTGGAAAATACGACAATAACCGATATTCTTCACGGTTGATTATAGATAGCGTTGAATACGATTTTATAATCGCAGATGCAACATCTAAAGGTATATATGTAAATCGTAAAGACTCTTTCTTGTCCAATGGAACCAAATTGTGTACAGTTGTTACTTACAACGATGGATATAATCTTCAGTATACACATCTGAGGGCGTCTATGCTTGTTTATGCTTGTATTAATTTGTTTTCAATGATAAATAGATTTCTCGACACCGCAGTTAGAGTAGCCACTGATTCATTTTATATAAACGCGAAACATAGCAAAACAGTGGCTGAATTAACAAATTCCGACGAGAGTTGGGGATCATGGAGAATTAAAAAGGAAATGCTGCGTGATTATTCCAAATCAGCAGATGTTACAATTAAAAACAATTACTTGAAAAATAATCAATCAGATATCAGAACTATCTAATGCACCGTCGATATCTGATCCAATATGTAGATATAAAACCGTTTACTTAAACGGCTGTAGTGGGTCAGGGAAGACGACTCGTGCGATTGAATTATTTCGTGGAAACGCATCAAACATGATTGTGCTAACACCCGACCCACAGGCTTGCGGTGGCCGGACAAAATGTTCGCGGACAAAATGTCATGGACAAAATGTCATGTCGACAAAATGTCAGTGGACATAATGGCACGGACAAAATGGTACAGACAAAATAGCAGGGACAAAATGTCATGTGGACAAAATGTCAATGGACATAATGGCACGGAGAAAAAAATTCCGGAAAGAACATTCTTCCGTGAATAATCAAGGGGAACTAACCATTGCAAACAGTATTAATGAAACCAATATTCGTTTTGTCTCTTTTTCTTCTTCATCGTTATCTATGTAACGTAGTCGAGCCGACCCTTTGAGATTAGGTTGGGTTTTGAAGAAATAACAAACACGTTTGTTCAAATAAAACTTATATTATAAAAAAAAATCATCATGATAGGTATATATATATAATGAGCACACAATACACACAAATGAATCTACTACCCGACGGTAGTCATACACTATAGTACTATATATATATATATATATATATATATATATATATATATATATATATATATATATATATATATATATATATATATATATATATATATATATATATATATGTAAATCATACACTACTGTATTATATCCATAGTCATACACTACTGTATTTATATCTATGGTCATACACTACTGTATTATATATCTACAAACGTAGCATGATATTGACTATTGATACGATATTCGTACCCCACACAACATAGTAATTCAAATCATAAGGTTTAATTGACTATGACTATAATGATACTATTTGTGTCACACACACAAAATATAATCAATAAAAACCAAACACTCCTATCCAATTGACTAAACACGCTATTCGTGTTTACATAAATAGTCAAAAAGCAAACGGAGGGTTCTATTGACTACAAACACGCTATTCGTGTTTTACATAAAAGTAGTCAACAAAACAAAACTGCAAGTGTTAACATTTCACTTCCCTCCGGTGTGACAGTAGTTCATTGTCCGTCTCCATTCCACCGGTCAACATTGGTCTTGAATACACATCTATTCACACGACCGGCGAGCTGAATATAAAAATAGACAGTTTCCCAAATAATAAAAAATGAATTTACGCAATACATAAAACTAACGTGCTATTCCGAAACTGAATATTGAACTGAAACAATAAACCAAAAAGGAATGTATTTAACTCACCCAACTCTTTGGCTCTAAAATCCGACAAATGTAACGTTTAGAGGTCTGCTCTAATGTCCACTGTGTCTTAAAAAGACCCTGCACTGTACTTATATATTAGTCGGCCGTACTTGTAAAAAAGTAATTCGCGTGAATTATCCGCGCGGCACGTGCAACTCGCTGTATAGGACAATTCACGTTGAGGAGTATGGTGTACCCTCTTCGCCATATCGGATATTGCGTAACGAGCTTAAAAATAATAATTCATGAAATACAGAACGTCGACAAACACATTATATGACAAAATTAATGCTTAAAATATAGCTTAGAGGAGTATAGTGTATCCTCCATGCCATATCGGGCATTTCGTAACACACCTCCCCCCTAAAAAAAGTATATTTACTTTAAAAACCACGAAATTACACGATATAGGTAACCAGATAATCAATGTCTACTGAGATAATCCGCACCTACATTTTCCGTACCTTTGATTGCCTCGATTCGGAATCTGTAAGGTTGTAACAACAAGGCCCATCGCATCAACCGTGAATTATTAATCTTTGCCTTACTGAGGTAAAGTAGAGGCTGATGATCTGTTTCCAGATTGAATTCTCGGCCCTGGAGGTAGGTTTGGAATTTATCTATTCCCCACACTACTGCTAAACACTCTTTCTCTATTACCGAGAAATTCTTTTCTCTTGGAAGTAATTTCCTGCTGGCGTAGGCGATTGGGAGCTTGATTCCATCTTGTTCCTGTAATAAAACCGCCCCTAGTCCCAACTCTGAAGCATCGGTTCTCAAAATGAATGTTTTGTTCAGTTCGGGCAACTTAAGTACGGGGGCTTCTGTTAGCAATTTTTTTTAAAGTGTTAAAAGCCCTGTCTTTATTACCTCCCCATTGAACTTTATTTGGCTGCCCCTTTTTGGTTAGGTCCGTTAAAGGACTGGCTATGGCTGCAAAGTTAGGGATGAATTTTCGATAATACCCTGCCAACCCGATAAATGACCTAACTTGCTTCTTTGACGTGGGTGGCAATGTATCCCTGATTGCTGCAATTTTCTTGGGGTCGGGTCTCAACTCGTTTACCCTCCCAACTACGTGTCCCAAACACTCTAAACTCCTATACCCCACGTTGCATTTAGTAGGTTTTACAGTCAACTTAGCTTTACGTAATCGATCTAGAACTTGAGCAATGTCACGTAAATGCTCTTCCCACGTATCACTAAATATAAAGATGTCGTCAATGTAGGTTTCCACATGCTGAAATTCCTGCATCACTTTACGCATTAGTCTTACAGCGCAAGCCCCGGCGTTTACCAACCCGAACGGTAAAACCCGAAATTGGTACAATCCACTTCCGGTGGCGAATGCCGTCATTTCCTTTGTTTCCTCCGACAAGGGTATCTGCCAATATCCCATTGTCAGATCCAGTCTCGTGACATATTTGTGCCCCGCCATACGGACGAAAATACTTTCAATGTCCGGTATGGGTTCGGCATCAAATACCGTACGCGCGTTCAATTGGCGGAAGTCGATGCAGAATCTGTTTGTGCCGTCACTCTTTTTCACTAGAACGACGGGTGATGCATACGGTGAGCACGACTTCTCTATCACTCCTAATTTAAGCATTTCTTCAACTTCCTTTTCGATGACATCTTTGGATGCATGAGGCATTGGGTACCCTTTAACTCGAAATGGTTCATGCGATGTAAGTTTAATCCTATGCTCTAGCACATCTGTCTTACCAGGTTTGTTCGAGAACACATCGGGATAGTTATTGATGAGATCCTGAGCCTGTTTTCTCTGTTTCTCAGTCAGATCGGGACTCATATTGAATACCGTCTTTCCCATGTCGCACTCCAGTAGCCCACTCAGATTAAGACCTGGAACTGACTCTTGTTCCTCATCCTCCTCAATGATGGCTACCCAGACCACGTTTAAAATTCCTTGGTCTGGCTTTGCATTTGTCCGATCGTAGTAACGTTTCAATAAATTAGCATGAAACATACGGGACTTTCCACCTACATCGATGGTATAATCCATGCCTCCCTTTTCATCTATGATGGTATATGGACCTTTCCATTGTAACATCAGTTTGTTTCTCTCGGTTGGAAGGAGAACCAAAACTCTGTCACCCTTTTTAAATTTTCTATCACGCGCTTTTGAATCATAGTAGCGAGCTGCGCGACTACTAGCTTGCCTTAACGTTTCATGGGCTATTGCACAAGTCTCTCTCAACTTGTTCTTCAAATCACATACGTACTGGTATGTCGTTCGAATCTCGTCATCTGTTTCGTCATCTGACCATAATTGTCTTAAAATTTTCATTGGCCCTCGCACCGTTCTTCCGTATAAAAGTTCAAATGGTGAAAACCCTAAACTCTCTTGAGGAACCTCTCGATATGCAAATAATACTGCATGGAGATATCTATCCCAATCGTTCGGACGCTCTGCACACATCCGTCGCAACATTTGTTTGAGTGTTCCATTGAACTTCTCAACCAGCCCGTTGCACATTGGGTGATATGGAGTTGTCCATAGTTGTTTGATTGATAGAAGCCTACTAACTTCTGCCATGAGTTCTGATGTGAACTGTGACCCACAGTCTGTCAGAATCTCTTCCTGAATCCCTAATCTACTGAACATTTCTACTAGGGCTTCGGCTACTCGCTCAGTTTCGATGGATGGTAGAGCGACGGCTTCCGGATACCTGGTTGCATAATCAACCATAGTCAAGATGTACCTATTCTTGCGGTCTGTAAGAGGTGATAATGGACCAACAATATCTATCGCTACGCGTTTGAACGGAGTTTCGATTAAAGGAATTTTACCGATAGGTACGCGTTTTACTTTCCCTTTGTACTGTGTTTTCTGACAAATGTCGCACGATCTGCAATACCTAGTTACGTCCCCGTGAGCCCCTGGCCAATGAAATTCTGCACATACACGGTCTTTAGTTTTTGTAGAACCCAGGTGACCCCCCATCGCTGACTCGTGTGCTAACTTCAACACATGCGGTCTATAGTTCCGAGGCACTACTACCTGTGTAAACCGTCGACCTTCACGAGTAGTATGCTCCCTATGCAAGACATTATTGAGATATTTGAATCTGTAGCTACCCCCACCTTTACATTTCATGACTTCCCCTGACGCGGCTTTATTTCTGATTATTGACAACGACTCGTCTTCATTTTGCTCTTCAATTAGTGTCCTTTTATCTATCATCGGTATGGCATCTGGTACTTTTAATTTTGACAAAGGCTTCTTACTCTTAGATATATGTGACCTAGTTTCAGCAGCCATGGAAGTTGGAACATCTGCCACTGCTTTGCCTGGCACAACGAAATTCGCTACCCCTTCTATATTACCTACAATCAGATCATACAGAGGTCGTTTTACACAACATGCTGTCACTGTGCCTGTCAAATAAGGTGTTTCGATATGAACGCATGCAGTCGGCACTTGTACTGCGGTATTATCCATCAATCTGACAGATACCGTTTCCCCAAGGTATTGATCCGGCCTTACCAAACTTTGCTTAACAACCACTGTATTACACCCCGTGTCTCTAAGTACTGAGTCCCTAACCCCATTCACTAATCCCTCACACTGTATTGATACGTTTGATGCCTTTTGATTGGAGCCACTCTTATTGCTTTCTATACAAGCTGAAGAGCCTACCATATACGATACCCCTACCGCCTTTGGTAAATCCTTTTTACGCTTCGGACATGCACTAGACATATGACCCCATTCCCCGCAACTGAAACATTGTTTTCTCTGTCTATCCTGACTTCTAGGTCCCCTCTGATCTAACCTAACTAACTCACCCTTTTGGTTTTGTGGTAAACCCCTCCCAAAATTAGTTTTATCTGGATTGACCTGCTTACTTTCCTTGGGACCCCTCGTGTCCCGGACTATCACGTTCATAACCCCTCCGTGCGCATCAGCGAATATATCTGCTTGTTTTGCCATCTCGCTTGACTTATTAATGGTTTTCTCTTTTAAGTATTGGAATAGTTCCTTACTACATACTGCAAGCAATTGATCTCTGACAAGAAAATCACATACTGCTTCGTAAGTTTTTGCGACTCCCCCGCAAGTTAACCAACGGAATAGGTAATTAGATATCCGGTATACAAATTGATCAAAGTTTTCTCCCTTTTCTGGCTTACTAGAACGGAATTTTTCCCTGAAACCCTTTTCAGTAAGTTCAAACCTTTTCAGTAATGCATCCTTTAACAAATCGCAATTAGATGCCTCTGCACTTGGTATCCTTGAGTACACTTCTAAAGCCCTACCTTTTAATAAAGTGCTAAGATGTAATGCCCAATCTTCTTTTCGGAGATTTTGCGCAGTAGCATATCTTTCAAATCTCAACAGGTAACTATCTAAGTCATCTTTATATTCTTCAAATGCTGGAAGTTGTGGCTTTTTGAATTTACTCGATTGAAATACCCTATCGTTCTCTAGTCTAGACCTTTCTAACTCCAGCTTTTCCCTTTCGATCCGCGCACTAACTTCTAATTTCTCGCGCTCTGCTTCCTGTTCACGTTGAAACTTTTCCTTTTCAATGCGTGCGTTTATTTCTAGTTTTTCGCGTTCTGCCTCTCGTTCTGCCTGTATTCTTTCTTTTTCAGCCTCTCGTTCTAGTTCTAGTTTTTCGCGTTCTGCCTGTATTCTTTCTTTTTCAATGCGTGCGTTTAATTCTAGTTTTTCGCGTTCTGCCTCCCTTTCTTCGGCGCGTCGATCTCGTTCTCTATTTTGTTCGTCCTTGATAAACTGCTGTAAAGCTTCCCCCTCATAACCCAATTGCTTACCAAGCTCTAACAATTCCCTAGTGGACGACATGATTTTAGACAAACGTTCGCTTCAAACGAGCGTCACTAAATTAACTTGTTTATCTAAGGGAAGACCAAATTCAGTTTCGTTTACAATGAAATGTAAAATAGTATTTCTCAAAACACTCCTGTCTCAAAGGCTTTCCCCGACACTTGTTGGATATGAAAGCTCAAACTAACAATCCAAAAGTTTGCTCGGATAGAAAGTACAATCCCACCGCTGCCACCAAAATTGTAACGTAGTCGAGCCGACCCTTTGAGATTAGGTTGGGTTTTGAAGAAATAACAAACACGTTTGTTCAAATAAAACTTATATTATAAAAAAAAAATCATCATGATAGGTATATATATATAATGAGCACACAATACACACACAAATGAATCTACTACCCGACGGTAGTCATACACTATAGTACTATATATATATATATATGTGAATCATACACTACTGTATTATATCCATAGTCATACACTACTGTATTATATATCTATAGTCATACACTACTGTATTATCTATCTATAGTCATACACTACTGTATTATATATCCATAGTCATACACTACTGTATTTATATCTATGGTCATACACTACTGTATTATATATCTACAAACGTAGCATGATATTGACTATTGATACGATATTCGTACCCCACACAACATAGTCAGTAATTCAAATCATAAGGTTTAATTGACTATGACTATAATGATACTATTTGTGTCACACACACAAAATATAATCAATAAAAACCAAACAATCCTATCCAATTGACTAAACACGCTATTCGTGTTTTACATAAATAGTCAAAAAGCAAACGGAGGGTTCTATTGACTACAAACAGCTATTCGTGTTTTACATAAAAGTAGTCAACAAAACAAAACTGCAAGTGTTAACATTTCACTTCCCTCCGGTGTGACAGTAGTTCATTGTCCGTCTCCATTCCACCGGTCAACATTGGTCTTGAATACACATCTATTCACACGACCGGCGAGCTGAATATAAAAATAGACAGTTTCCCAAATAATAAAAAATGAATTTACGCAATACATAAAACTAACGTGCTATTCCGAAACTGAATATTGAACTGAAACAATAAACCAAAAAGGAATGTATTTAACTCACCCAACTCTTTGGCTCTAAAATCCGACAAATGTAACGTTTAGAGGTCTGCTCTAATGTCCACTGTGTCTTAAAAAGACCCTGCACTGTACTTATATATTAGTCGGCCGTACTTGTAAAAAAGTAATTCGCGTGAATTATCCGCGCGGCACGTGCAACTCGCTGTATAGGACAATTCACGTTGAGGAGTATGGTGTACCCTCTTCGCCATATCGGATATTGCGTAACGAGCTTAAAAATAATAATTCATGAAATACAGAACGTCGACAAACATATTATATGACAAAATTAATGCTTAAAATATAGAAAGAGGAGTATAGTGTATCCTCCATGCCATATCGGGCATTTCGTAACAATCTACGCTACTTTATCTCAGCGCCGTCATTTCCTCTCATTTTAATTACCTATCTCGTCGCTGCGCGGTCAATGTTATGTGCCAAAGCAAGTTTTGTTTCAGCCCGTTCAGTACGTATTGGCCTGAAATTAAACTTTCATCTCAGCGCCGTCGTTTCCTCTCCTTTTAATTAACTATCTCGTCGCGGCGCGGTCAGTGTTATGTGCCAAAGCAAGTTTGGTTTCAGCCCGTTGAGTAAGTATTGGCCTTAAATTAAAAACACAGCTATGCAAATTAAAATTAACTTTACCAGATGACTATTTGTGTTGCCTTAATAAATTAATTGCTAAAGCTGTTATTGGAGCATGAGCTGGATTTCAAATTTTGGGCTTGCCCCATGAATATCGTTACACTATATATAAACACTTCCAGAAACTAAAATTTAAAATATTACCACAATGTTAGAATTCGTCACATCACAGAAAGGAAATCGTAAGCTTATCGTTCAAGGTTTATAATTATTATAATAAAGTTAAACTAAATCTGAATAAATAGATTAGTGAGTTTTTTCATTGGTTTTTCCATCTTATATTTTTTTCCAGAAATTTTTTGGACCGCGGACATTTTGTCCGCATGACATTTTGTCCGTGCCATTATGTCCATTGACACATTTATCCACATGGCATTTTGTCCGTGCCATTTTGTCCGCGGACATTTTGTCCTAGCACAAGAGAGACGAAACAGCGAGGAATTAATGCTTGCACTTATCACAGTTTCTTTCGATGGAAAGGTGACGAATGGAGTCCTGATCGAATGAGCGAAAAATATATTCCTGAAATCATCATTTGGGATGAGATATGCACGGTGTCGTTAGATGTATTACAAAGGTTTCTCGATTGGTTATTGCTAGCGAATACAAAAGTGATAATGTGTGGCGATCATGGTCAACCACCACCATTTGTCGGTTTATCCCAATATGATTGGCCAAAGAATTTTGTAGACTATTATGAAGAAATTAATACTGATAATAGAGCACTTGATGAACAATTACGCGAGTTCAAAAAACTAATCAGATTAAAACCGGATAAAATCCAATGTGAAATAGCGCGTGAAATAATTTCGGAAACCCCATTAAATGATTTCTGTCTGGAAGGCGTGGAGACCAAACGATTTGATAGTGGCAAGTAGAAAAATAGTCAGAGACACACTTCAGATGAAGGTTTTTAGCATGTATAAAGAAAAATTTGCAACACTTCCAACGCCGCTGTGTTATAGACCCAAGGATACACGAAGACAAAATATCGAAATTGATATTCCTGGCTTGACCGAAAAGCAAATTCTCGTGTTAAATGATATTGTGCTGGTTGATATCAATGTCGTCGAAGATGGATTACGCGCTGATAAATCCCCATGGACATTAGGTTACGCAGCGACAATACGTTCTTCACAGGGATTGACTATATCCGATAAAATTTTTTGGATGGTAGATAATCACATCGAGTGGTCGAATTTAGTTTATCTTGCGGTGTCCAGAGTACGAAGAATAAATCAACTTCGAAGAGTTGTTCTAAATGCTAATGACACCACAATAAGTGATATTGTCAGCGATGATATAATCAGAAAAAACTCTCTGGTTATAAGCAACAGGATAAAAAAGAATAATAGAGAATTTGCTAAATTAATAATTACACTGAAACAGCAACAGAATAATCACTGCGCGAGTTGCAGTTGTATAATGAGTTGGAGTTGGTCGGATAAGGACTCTCGACAATTTACTGTTGATAGAAAAGATAGCAGCGTAGGTCATACCAGAGATAATGTGATGCTGACTTGTCTTGAGTGTAACAGACGAAGAGGTGTTAGTTAAGACCACGCGGCGGTAATTGAGTATCCTCGGGTATCACTTGTAGTTGTTCACAAGTAAATCCTCGCTGAGGAGCAGTTGAATCCAATCTATAAATTGCTGGTCTACTCGTGGATCGTGTTATACTAGATATTTTATGTGCAGTAACACTCCAAATAGGATCAGTAGCTCTTTTTTTTGCCACCTTCGAGCTCTCCTGGTTCATATAAATACCTAACAGTGACATTGCCGGGTATTGGTTGTTTTGAAAAATCATTTTGTGGTTTTACAATTATATACTTCTTTTTAATCTCGTTGTTAGGTTTCATATTAATTGTTCGAGTAATCTCATTATTCAGCGCGGTAATTACGCCTGGTAATCTCTTGACCCATTCACGAGATCGTTTATCCTGAATAAATTCCTTCGCGTATTGATATCCAAATAACCGCTCAGCAAGTGTGCGATTAAATCGTTCAACAATTGCCTGATCGCGATGTAGTGCAGTATGTCCTCGTCTGATGGTGACATTATGATGATTCATTGTTGATAACACTGCACCCTGAAATTCCTTACCAGGATCAACTTGTAATAGATTTGGCCAGTGCAGGGGACCATTACGATGAATCCTTTCAAACGCAGAAGCAACTTCAGATGATAATTTTGTTTTTAGCGGTTCTGCTTGTTTGTATCGACTCGCAACATCAACTACAGTTAGCGCGCATTTGTAAACACAATCATGCGGCAGAAATAATATATCAGCTTGATGAACTTCATTAGGGACGGTCGCATCAAAATGCGAGTAGTTAATTTGTTTAGGGGGTGGTAGATAAATTTGAAATATCGCCTGTTTAGATAACCGATCCGCTGCAGTGGTATTTTTCACCTTTGCGGCGCTAGCGAGTTTACCAATTGCTGCTTTACCCCTCCAGTATCCTTTTGGAGAATAATAAATAGATTCCATGTTGTTATTAATTATCAGCACCCATCATTAATTTACCTTTCATCGCCGATTTTATCAACCATGAAGCCAATTTTTCTTTGAAGGATTTATCAGTGATAGAATTCAATGCATGAATTAATTTCATATCTGCGATATGTCTGTGTTGCAGATTGCTGCTTTTATAAGCAACATCATGAGCATGACACGCCTTATAAATAGCGTTTATTGGGTTTTCACCGGGTCGCGGTTGGTTTTGATCATCGAGTCGGATATCGAGTCTTGTCCCGGGTCCACAATAACTACACCCTGGAAGGTGTTTTTCTCCTGGGTATTTTGCCCATGGTGTTCCCGGTAATTTTACTAACTTGGCTGCAATATCACCTCGTTTTTTTAAATTGTCTGCAGATTTCATAGAAGCAAATCTAAATTTGTTTGTACTACATTGTACACACCAGACCAGAAAATGCTGATATGTTATTTTTAGTTGTAATCGTCGTCAAGTCATCTGTGCCAGTACGCTCCTTACATTTTACACAATATAGATCCATGATATATTTATAATAACATGAATGTAATTGATTTTTCGGCGACAAAAACAAGAGAACCAGTTAAACATCATGCAGCACTACCAAATTCTATTCGTATGATTATAATCGGACCATCTGGAAGTGGCAAGACACAACTGCTACTTACTTTAATAACGAGATGGATGAAATGGGATAAGTTGTATTTAATAGCCCCGAGTGTAGATGATCAGCGATGCTACGAAGTGTTAAAGGATTAAAACGAAAAGGCAGCAGAAATCACCGTGAGGATATTATTGAATTTATAACCGATATCGAGGAAGCACCGAGAATTGATGATATTTATGGAAGTATTAACTATTTAGTCGTATATGATGATGTGATGTTAGACAATCAAAAGAATCCTGCAAGGATATTTTCCAGAGGTAGGCGTAAAAACACTGACGTGATATATGTCACTCAACAATACACTCAAATACCAAAAGTGATCATAGATAACTGTAATATTCTTGCTGTATTCAACGGAGTTGATACACATACGCTACGAAATATTCACCAGACTTGGTGCCTTGGAGATATGGATTATACTCTTTTTAGAAATTTCTTTAGTCACGCTCAGTCAATCCCACATGGATTTGTAACGATACATTTACATGATCCTAGATCAAGAGAATTCAAGAATTCGTATCGGACTTGATAAAATATTCGGTTATAAAAAACGTTAACCCCATAGCAGCAGAGGGTGGCGCGACAACGACTTTGGCATCCTTTTTTGATTCTGATTTGCCTATAAGGCAATTACGAGGAAGCCTTGGTTTGCCAAACAGACGCTTATAAAAATTGTCCGATTCGCCCCTCTGCTGCTGGTTCTTATAAATACATGACCGCCTCTTTACTACCCGAAACTGGTAGTTGTAACTGAACTGTTGATTTTTTAAAATCTTTTCTCGCAAATGTATAGATGGCTTTCATGTCTATTCTACTCGTGACCTTGTTGCTTAAAGTGGCACCCACATAAAGTAGTCTTGCATCCCATTCACGGGATCCGTCTTTAACGTGCAGCAATTCTTAGGCATATTGATATCCAAAGAGTCGCAGTGCAAGTGTTGAATAAATCGTTCAATAATTGCCTGATAGCGATATGTTCATGTCTGATCTTAGCGTGTTTTTGTTGCATAGTCGTTTCTAAATGCAGAAATTCTTAGCTAGGATTAACATGTATCAATTGTGATCAGCACAGGGGTCCTCGCCTATAGATTTTTTACAACGCTGCTGAGACCACATTTAAAGGTTTGGACGATAACGGTTCAACGTCTTAGGACTTTGCATCAATTTGCAACGTCCATGACAGTCAACTCTCATTTGTGTGCCGTTTATATTTGTCATGTGGTAAAACAAAATATCTGCCTGATGAACATTTTCTGGAGTGCTGATAACAAACCGTACATGTTGATTAGTTCTGGGACTTGGAAGATACATTTGACATATGGCATGTTGTGACATCCAATCTGCGGCTCCAGCACCAGTGATATGTGCTGCATCGGCGTGATTTAAGTCTCCAATATGATATTGTACTTAATTAATCGACTCCATTATGTAATTATTGCCGTTAAAGTCCTAGCTCGCAACATTTTAAAACTTTTCATCGCTGATCTTATCAACCACTTCTAGAGTGATACTTGTATGTTTTATTACTTATCGAGTTTAGCGTGCAAATTAACTTGACATCCACGACATGTCATTGTTGTCAATTTGGAACGCTATTCGTGACGCCATGAACATTGCACGCTTGATCACTCGCAATTATAGGAAATTCACATGGTGTTCAAGATATTTTCCCACTGGCTTAGCAATATCGTCGCCACATTTTTTGCAACAGGAATACTCACAAACTTATGTTTTGTGTGCCACATTTTACACATTCACCTGTAAGTTGCGGCGTGTTTTTACTCAGCATGGCTGATCTCAGAACGTTTGTAACAATGACTGCGTCAAACAAAATATCAACTCATGAGTATAAAAGATATAATGTATGTACAATATGAACGTGATTGCCATTGCAGCGACACGTGGGCAATCACCGGTCAAGCATCGTCTGGTGTTACCAAATTCCATTCGAGCTTTATAGTTGATCCATCTGGATCTTGTAGAATTTCATTGTTGCTCAACATGATAATGATATTCCTCAAATGGAACAAAAATTTTTAGTAGCGCCATTTGTGGATGATCAACGATACCATAATGTGCTCAAGGAATTTAACGAATTATCACTGGCGAAGGACGATTTTATTCAATTTATCAGAGACATCGATGAAGAGCCAACCATCGATGATCTTAAAGGGGATATCAACATTGGTTCCGATATGCAATGTTTGACAAATAAGCAAATCCAGACAGGATATTTTCAGTGGGTACATAAAACCACGGATGTTATTTACGTCACCCAGTGGTATACTGAGATTAGAAATAACTGTATGTTTTGCTATTTTTAACGGTGTTGACACACATAGGCTGCACAATATGCATGCGACATGGTGCTCCTGCGACACGTACATAGGTAGGTTTAAAGATATATTCATAAATGCTCTGAAAATCCCGCAGGGATGCATCACGATAGGTTTACACGGTGCAACATCACTTTATCGACAATTTACTGATGAAATCTTTCATTAAAGCAATGCATGTATTGTATAATTAATCAGGAAAGTATTATCGAGATTATCATTATCATCAAAATATTTCAGCTAGATAGTCTTGCGGTAAAATTAGATTTTGAAAATAATCAACGAAGATTTTTTTTATAGATGATACAGCAGTGACATGAAGAGGGTAGATATACACCAGCGGTAGAGTATAGATGTATCAAATTACTCCAACTCTAATTGGAATTGTCATTTGGTAGATTTACGCGAACAGGATGAGATACATAAATTTGCTCCGTTGGCAAATGCCACTGAGAACATACGATTAAATTTGTCTCGACTTATGAAACTGAAGCGGGTGAAAGTGCACGTGGGAGACAGCCGAGGAATCGTGTTGGAGTGTACAACGATTCCTACACAACTCGGCAAGTAGGAAGAACACCACCAACAACAACAAAACAACGGCACAAACAATTAACCAGCAAATCAATTATCTTAATTATATTTGTTTTACGTTTGTGTCATTGAACGATAGAGACCACGGAGATACAAACTAAAGGTCAGTTCTACACTACGTGTGTCCATTAAATTTCCATCTTGATCGGTTGGGACGAAAAGGTATTTTTGAGAGAGATGGATTATGACATCGTAAAAAACAGGATTGGCGGGCACTGGCGCATTCAAGTGACCCGGTGGGAATTCCTGCGAAAAGCTGTAACGAATATATCCCTGCTGATCTGCCCCTGTAATTCTTGCATATACGTCATCTGTGTCATACAATGATTTACAGGAAACGTCGACATGGCATTATCAATACCCGGCGATTAAAGACGACAACCACGTGTTTGATATTTATTATGTCGTATAATATCTGGATGACATTGTAAACTTCTCGAATGCGATCCCTCGTGTATCGGTATCCATCCCGGGTGGACTGAACGTAGGAAGTTGGTTTTCAGTGATCTTGTAATGAGCAACACATATCCAGAAGTGACATTTCAGGGAAGAGTGCGTACTCTCCTTTCTTCACAAAACTAAATCCATTTGGTGAATAATTTGATCGCGTTGATTGTGGTGGTCCCGTAAAAATCATTGCTGAAAGAGGCCATCGCAGCACAGTTCTGATTGATGATGACTTGTGTATGTCCACGGCGTAATTGGATGGCGAAGAATCCACCATTGATATTTTTTACGGCGTTCCTCATCGTATGCTGGTGCATCTTAATAGCGATAATTATCTATTCAACGGGCTCTAAATATGGAGCTTGCAAACTTGGTCCTGGTGTGTTTGCATTCTTGTGATACCGATCATAAATATCCTTAATTGCGGAAACATTCGTAGCTTGATATTGCAAACTCTGTTAACCCAGCTTATAGTATGGATGATATATTTATACATGCATATGTATCAACGTAAGTATCGGTAGCCAACCTGGGTGGTTTGAACGTATGAAGTTGGCAAAGAGCAACAAATAACCTTTTATAATTGTGTTCAAGACGGGCTATTCCGATAATAATGATTTTTAAAATTGAAACATCTTGTATCACATTGTTAAGATGTACTATTGCAGTAATAATTGGTTCAGATCATCATTGGGATATTCAATCACATACTGTTCATATGGCGCTCGTAGATTACGTTGTATATTTTCCTGTTCTTTTGCAAACAATCAGTGACACTGGCATCTTTGCAAGCAACAAATCTTCCGTACATATATACCATTATAACATTACCATGTTTTAAACGACTGCTATATAACCTAGTGTAACTCGATTATTAAATTTTCTCGGCAGACACAGTTATATCAAATACCCCAAACTGTTCATGTAAATCGAATAATTAACAGTCTACCGAGAAAGAAAGTATTTTGTGGAGATTAGTTACTCGTATCATAATTCCCCAGCTTGAATTTTATTTCGATGTCATGTAAATCTACTCTGTCATAATATACTCTGAACTCCTTCCCTTTTCATAACCAGTATAATATACTGTTATTCTAAAATACCCCTTTAGAATCCCATTTTCCGCTATGTTTTAACTTAGTAATTTTGTATACATCGAGAATGAAATTACTCCCACTAATTACATATTTTCGTCATTTATTCTAGTATCCAAGTCAGTTATCTTGTGATGCACCTCCTCAATATGATCATCTTATATCATATTCCCTAGTGTCCAAGTAAGCCCATTGCTACTGTTGATATTTGACCGAGCTCATAATCAATATTATAATCTCTAATTTCTATATTATTAAATTCGGTTCTGAGATCGTTTATCTTTCCATCAAATCCTTTGACCGAAGATATTGTTGGTTGCACAAAAACCTCGCAGGATATTAGCAGCCAACCTAATATTGCTTGTGTTTAGCATCAATAGCGGGATGAGAATATTGCTGGTGTCCTCGCTAATCCTGATGAAAAAAAAAACAATCTCATCCTGATCAACCCTGGTTTGACGAATAGGATCAGAAAATTCGTCGCGCAACACGTATCCGGCTACATCTACTTCACAAGGGCACTTAAGTATAGCACATCGTCCGTTAATGTCAACCATTATAAAAAATAATCTGATTAAAGCTACTACTTGTGTATTCGTGCATGACGTTATGCGGTTACTGACCACCGTAGGTGGTCCAAGATGATCAAGTCATGCCCTTAAGTACCGCTAGCACTGTTTGACTACATATTGGTATATCCGTTATTGAATGTGTTGTTAATATTGATTACGAGATTGGTATGTCACTGGCTAAGCTACTTTATCGTACAATGCTCTCGGTGGCGCCAATACAAACGAATCAAAATAAACAACTCAATTGATCTGGCCCGCGTAAGCATCCCAATGAGTACCTGGACCAGAAAGGCCATCGAGATTATTGATAAATGATTGAACACGATTTGGTTTTACCTGCTATTGATCGATTTCTGAAAACATCTCTGAGGTTTTATATGTTTAATCTCCAGATAGCATCGAGCAAATCAAAACTGGACATGGACATGTATCTAAACTTCCTCGTCAGTCCTTGAATTTGACTATACTGCGTTCCATTTGTTTGCAGGTGCTCACGCCGTGTTTTTCTTAGTTACATACCGGCAGCTGTTCAAAGTTCAGCGGCTTTTGCAACAGCTGTAGGATCTGCTGATATTAGCACTATTCGCAAACAGAGCAAGTATCATACCAGTTCTTAACTTCTTGGATTGAGTTAACTTTCAGTCAACGATCATTTATCTACATGTAATGCCTGTGATTTCAGATTTCTTAGCCATTATTATTCTTCGTCTTTGATGCCGATTGTAGTGTTGTTTTAATCTGACCAGGCGTTAGAGTAACATTGACGTGATCATATGCCATTATAATATAATGAATGATCTAAACAACATTCACATATTTTATACGTGCGCATCAATAACTCTTATCCGTGCACCAATGCCTTCGAGAGGATCAAACACCACTGACTTTCGCAAGTGTACGTCTACTGCTGCGGTGTCCTGAAACGCTTTCACGATGTGTGTTGGCGCTGACATTCCTTGCGGTGATGATATTTGCCATGTGAATAACCTAGCAAAGGTACTCTAGACGCTGTATGTGGTCAGGTCCACCACAACAGCGTTTCTTAAGGCCATAATCAATCAAAGAGAGTGACCGTTGCTTTACATCGAGTAATGTTGTCATTGTAAACATCTACAAAGAAAGCTTTGTCAGTTTTACTTTATCAAGACCAACTGCATTGGGTAGCAAGATTGCATCGTTGTCGGTTCCTATTCAAACTAATACAGCGGTGTGTTCAGAATAGATAAGGTTTCAAACTTGTGTGCAAAACTATCAAATATTTGACAACATAAATGCACAAGAAATTTTGGCATCGCAGATTAACGTTGATCCACGTGTTAGGAATCCCAGGTTGAAATGTTCATTCGTCGATTCACCTTCAGTTTCAGCAGCATTCATTGTTACGTTGCTGCACTCCGGTTGATCAGTGGTATCTTTTGCAAACATATGTGACGGAGCAGAGAACCTTCAATAATGATCAGAACATTTTGCGAGTTTGAGGATTGTCGTGGCAATGTCTACGTTTGCTAGACATAATTCAGTTTCTTCCTTCAATGATATATGTGGCACAGTTCAAAAACACCATGATACCGGTATTAACAAAACCATCCCTAGCTCCTATTGCATATGATGTATTATCTGCTTTTTTTAGTTTCCCTTCTATCTCAATAAATGCCTCAGCGGGAAGGTATCATCTGTACCTTTTTGCTGTTAGTTCGATTCGTCCACGTGTGTGCGGTACACGTGCATCATACTAATAATAATCATAATCACACACCAATTAATCTTTGAGGACTGGTGCGTCCATGTCTCCATGTCAAATGTTGGATCAGATACACATTTGAACATTAAATCATAATTGGTTAGTACTTCAAGCCAAGTCACATCTCGATATTAGACTTGATGCTAAAATGTTTCTTTCTTTGCGGATTCTTCTTGTTTGTTTGTGTTGGCACTCGTGCTAATTGTTTCAACCGCTCATTTGCTGGTTGATTTTTTTTTTACTGACACCGTTCTGGCATCACGTCGGTGCTGGCAGATTTACTGAAATGCTTACTTCGGCGCTTGGTAGTTGTTTTGGCTGTGGTCGGACTGTCATAGGCAATTAACCCTGGCAAAAAGAGTCTCCTTCAATGATCATTTCTTGGAAATAGTCTCCAGATCGTCTTCCACCAATCTAGTCGATTAACATAAATGAGGTCAATATTGGAACAAAGTTTCTCCTGAATCACTTGGGATTCTGCGATCATATTACCATCACGTTTCCCACTTCGACTATTGCGAGATACAAGGCCGTGTCCAATTGAACCCCTGATACTGGTTTTCTCTTTACCGTCTTTGTTTTAGGGTTTGCTTTGTTTCTGTTTTCCCATTTTTTCAACGCCTTACCTAATTTTGTTTTGTTCCTCTTCTATTTACTGTTTTACGTGGTCCGTAATCTCAAATACAATTTGATTAAATGTTTTTAAATTTTAATGATCATATCTGATCTGTTCAACACCGAAATGAATGCTATATATATATATATATATATATATATATATATATATATATATATATATATATATATATAATTATACCGTGGTGTTCTGTACACTCTTTAAATTCCACATGAGCATATTGGACTTGTTACAGCTGTTGTTTTATAGAATCACGGACTGGAAGATACATTTTCATCGCATCTAGTCGTAGTCAATTTACTTTCGCCGCAGGTTATTCCATAGTAAGCGTAGAAGCCCTCATTATAAATGTTACAACAACAATTTATTTACAGATCACAAAATCGGCGGATACACAAGGTGTTCCTGTATTACAGTATATCAACTTAATTTTGCAGCAACGGAGAATAACCTCAGGTCAATTTGACTCAACAGAGTATACATTGATGGAGCAATTCATAACTCACTGGGCTTTCACATGATCACATGGTCAAAATCACCGAGTCGGCTGATACACAAGGTTTTCCTGTATTATAGTAAAGCAACTTAAGTTTTCAGCAAAAGCAAATAACCTGATCTCAGTTTTACTCAACAGCCTAGACAGTATCTGAGCTATTCATAACTCACAAACTTACCACTTGGTTAAATATAAATCTGTTAAAAAATATCATCTCTTTTCCCGTAGGCTATTTAGGAATATTTGTTTCTAGTATAGAGATTGCAGATCTAGTTTACTTGATTAACTCTACTTTTTAACGACATATACGATTATGAATTATTAATATTTTTTTTTCGTGCACCAAACTATATATATATATATATATATATATATATATATATATATATATATATATATATATATATATATATATATATATATATATATATATATATATATATATATATATATATATATATATATATATCCTGTGACAACAACTCACAGGTTGTCTAGCATTATGTATAACATGCCAGTCTTATTTCTTTTGAGTAACTTTATATGTGGACAATATATACGGATGATTTCGCCCTACTCAACAACTTACGCAGTATGAATGTAGGTATATATTTTTTATTTATTGTAGATAACACTAGATATATATTTAATTTTGACCTGAATAATCTATACCACGTTATAATTATACATTATCGGAAACGTCTTTGATTTATTGTCAGCAGCAGGTATTCAACATAAATTTGTCGAACATGCGATTGTGCAGGGGGAATGTAGTTGGAATTTCAAATCACTAATGGTATAATTCTTGGCTTTGAGCCCCGGTATCTGCATTTTGCTACGGATTTAACTGAAATTATTATGGTGGGGCGTGGGGGCGTAATCGATGAGTTTAAAAGTCAACCGGAAAACGTACTGATAACTGTCAATTTGCCAATACCCATCACCAGTTGAAACTGGTGGTGCGTTTATCACCATATCGGGTTCGACCGGCGTGGGTATGCAAAACATTGTCAGAAACAATGGATGGTGTTGACAGTAGAACCATAGCCTGCTCAAAATGTATGGACAACGATCTAAATTTCTAATATTTTGTTTCGTATCTAGAAATTCAACGGGGGAAAGGCCCATATGAACATAAAGGGGAGAAACATTTCCTCCACCAATTTGTGGCAAAAATAGACTGCAGAGGAAAAGATCCCAGATCTAGACATATATAAATATATCACGAAATACATGAATAATTTAGCCAGAAATACATGTAAAAAATCAGACTGAATCATTGAAGGTACCCCATTTACTAACACATGAATGAAGTAATTGGAAGAACAAGAAAAGCTCATTGAAGGGTATCACATGAACGTACCACATGAATTTATATAAAGTTTCACAAACGTAAACAACTGGCATTGCATTGGCAACTATTCTGTCACAGACAAAAGACAGTTTCTACCGTCTGGTTTTGCTTTTTTGCTTAAAATGACATAATTTTTTTACTATATACAGTGATTGGTTATTGAAGTAAAGTATTTGCGTTAATGTTTTGGATGTTATCGATATTCAGGATAACGAATATTCATTTAATAGCAAACAGAAACATCATGATGTGTCACAAATAATTTATATCCCTCTTCGTTGGTCATTCTAATGGTTCCATGTATTTTCTGCATATTTGTTTTTTACATTTGTCTAGTGGTTATGTGTTGGATAACCGCCACCGGCTACTGATCGTTGTAGATATTCATGTATTTAGATCATTCAATATAAACGCTCTCCATAGCTCTTCATATGTACGGACAATTAGGCATGAAATTCCCAATACTTATGTTTTGTATTATATTTTTAGCAGGTGATTGGTCAATAGGTAATACATATGATATGGTATAAAATATGTTCAAAGAATGATTGGTAATCGGGAAGGTATGTATGCAAACCACGTACCATATGCACGAACTGTATGATTTATCAAAGGCAACGTCTAAATATCACGAAAACGAACTCTTTCATTTTCCCATTTACGAATCTGTAGTATTAAAATTTGGAAAAACAAAAGCAAATTCAACGCAATTTTATTAAAATTCAACAAATAATTTTTACTGTGATAAAATGAAAATATAAGAGGAAATCTTACATTTTGAATTAAATCCAAATGAAATATAAAACTATATAGCATGTATCTAATGTTAGTGTTCTGAATGAAGTCGAATCTTCAGTGACGTGATGCTTTAATAGCCATCAATATATATATATATATATATATATATATATATATATATATATATATGTAGCACTGGTCTTGCTGTAACACAGTGGTATGGTCCATAATGTCTTTGAATGAATTCACAATCATCTCAAGGTCAAGTTTTAGTCCCAGATGCCAGTGAACACTTCGTAATTTCTCAAAATCTTTTAAATAATAATTCATCTCAATTTATAAAAGTGATTCCAATAGACAGACGTTGAAATATGAATAATTAATCGTTTTGATCACTAATCAAATATATCAATATAAAACATAATAATCTGACCAGAATGTGGGTCATTTTCTATCAAATTTATGAACAGGTTCCCTGTATAGAACAATCCATGATCAAACGACCACGGGAGGGGGCTTACATATATTAACGTCAAAAAAGAGTCTTCAATCGTAGACAATAGGTATCTATATAATATGGTGTTTACAAAGACCAACACAATCTGCACTCATGAACAAAGGTTAAATACACTAAATTTATATACAAAACATTCCGCCATGTAGGAAATTAGAAAGTTTATGCAATAAGGTTTATCTTCGCATATAAGACAATTATTATTTAAAAATATTATATAAATCTGTGTTACGAATCAAACAAAATATGTAAAAATTAAAGCAATTTAGTAGATCAACCGACGGAGAAGTGCATGTCAGATCAGATTATCTTTTCCTCAGATGTGTCTAATGTCAATGTTTTGTTCCTGCAACATCGATTGTCACCTTGGCATTTTATTTTCATAGCTTTAATGAAAACAAGATCACTGAATGCAGCCAATTTAAAAGTAGATACTATATATCACAAAGTGTTGACATCAATAAGTTTTCGTAAGTGGAATGATGTCTCAGATGCTTGTTTTGTTTTAGAACAATGGCTCAGTGAATGAGCAACACTATCTGGTATTCTTTAATCATTATTCCACCAACCCCTACACGAATTGCATCAAAAAACAATTTAACTGATAGAATGAAATCTGGAAACGATCACCTCTAAGCATGGACTTTATTTGCACAAAAGCCTCCAGACACCTGTCAGACAAATTACATTTGTTTCGCTGAACCAACCTTTTTGGTATGGGTTTCAACAAGTATGGACAAACGGGATCATTATTTACAACAGTATCCAGTCATACAAAACTTTTCCATATATTGCATTTTACCAATATGCGCTAGATTCTCGGAGATAGATTTGACCATAATGTCCAGATGTTTAACTTGATCGTGTCCCATAGCATGTCCTAAAAATATAACACATGTACGGCAGAGCTCACTCTTACCTGATTCAATCGTCCGATTAGCACCACTGAGACAACCAAATGATTTTCGAATAGTTTTCAAGTGATTTATCAAAGTGTCGTAGTTGATGATGACGCCATAGATGATAACAAGCAATTGTCTCGGCCAGGTGTTATTTTATTCATCAAACACTAAAATAAAGCAATAAACAATTGACATAATATATATCTACAAAATGAAACCACTATCACATTTATAAATCGGCTAATTATATATATATATATATATATATATATATATATCCTTTCTAAATCCGGTTTCCATTTGTTCGTCTGTCCGACATATCTGTAGGAAATCAAATTCTACTAAACGATCTTAAACCTGGCAAGGAAACACCAATAATGTTATACTGTATACACTGATGACTAATACTTATATACTTTACTGTAATGTAATTTGTATCATTTTTACTTTCCCCAGATCTCAATAACGACGTAAAAGACTTAAAGCAATGAGAGAATACATTGTAATACGTCGAAAAAGAGATAAATAATAGTTAACTACCATTTCGGAATATAGTCTGTGAAGTGCTAACTTTTGCAATCTGCAGTTTATCTTAAAACATTTTATGAGGACGCTCTACGTTAATTAGAGTAGATGATCGATCAATTGTTTATTCCTAAACTCACCGCCAATCCTGCTGAAAATACCAACCAAATAAATTTGGTTTCATTTATTGTGGGTAAATTTCAGGCGAATAAAACGTATGATTTGTTCGTAAATACCAACGTCGAAATACAGTCGAAATGTAATGCAATGACCAATAATGGAGAACATATTTGTTGTCAAATCGTATAAAATTTTTACAAATATGAAATACAATATAAGAAAAAGATTAAATTAAATAGGGTTAATAAAGAGCGTTTACCAATATATTCCTAATGCTGACAACTTATTCTCATGTACTTTATTCCTTTTACAATTATAATGATTCTACATTCTTATAAATATTAAGTTTGTCGTCATATACAAAACAATGACGTTTCCTATCTAATTTGTCATGGGAAGAGTTGACTACCAAAGTAAACTGTTATAGATATACTCATACAATACAAGAAATGGCTACTAGTAGCAACCCTCCTTACTATGTGTAGATTATATTTAACTTGAGTCAATTAGAACTATATGTGAATTTGTCCAGTCAGCAATGACTAATCTTAAATGGTGCAACATTTTTCTCGAGGTTCACTATTTCTATTTTTGTAACCACTGGAAGTATTGAAACTTTCAAACAATTCTATATAGATTACGAACTATTTCTGTTAGATTATTCCGTTATCAGAGTAATTCTGAATACATTAGACGTGATTATAATTATTGATTGAGGCTTCATAATTTAGACCTAAAATCATAATTGTGCTCCATTTTATAATCAGGATGTGATCGTCCAATGATGTAGTAAATCAAATGATAGGATTTTGAGTTTCTAATGGCTTCTTAATGGATCAATCTGAGCATAGTATACAAAAAAAAACTAGCCACAGTAGGCATGACGCTTACTGGGTAACACGTCAATTTCACTTCCACGTATATTTTGTTTCAGATGGACCAGACAATGCATCGCTCAGCCGAGGAGAATGATATTTTGACCTCAAGGAGCATGATATTTTTGCAATAGATTGCTTTGCCAATTGTTACCCAAACTGCATATTTTGGTGTAAGGGTCGTGTCACTATAGAAAGCCAGAACCTAAACATCATCTTTGAGTCAAGAATGGATGGACAATACGCATGTCATTTTACCAATCAATAAACAATATTATTAATATTAATATTATTAATATTAATATCAGACCCCATTACCCTGCATCATGTTAAGGAAGGTAAGTTGGATAACTCGAGATTTATATCGCATATGTGTCCGTTCTTATCTACATATTCAGGGAAGAATAACAATGATTTTTATTTCACGATTCTCAACACAACCAAGATGTAGATATCGCAAATATGCATTTTATTGTATAGATAAAATGCTACTAAGGTTGCGGCATAGAAATATAAATGCAGATCCATTACAAAATAGGTCTTTCTACAAATAGTGTCATTCTCATCAGTGATTATCACATCGTGCAAGTTCCTGAAACACTACCATGTACCCTGATATACTGGGCAGTATTATTATAAATGTCTGTCACCTATCATTCACAAAACGAAGAGGATACAGTAGATCTCAGCACAACATTTATAAAATTACGTGTTGTTCATATAGAGCTAATTTACATTATTGCCTCTAGTTTACTATGAGACGGGTGCGATTATATAGTACGTACGACGTCGCTTTTGAATATGATAACATAGAGGCCAGAATACAAGCAATTGAACAACATTGAAGAGTAAAGATTTTCACTTACAATCGACACTCCTGTTTTTCAATGAACGAACGCCAACAAAACTTGATTGTACTTCGTGTGTTCTGATGCTGTAGAACGTTAGACACTTCCGTGGTTTTCAAAATGGAAGAATCAAAGCATCAAAGTTCCTCTACTTAATCATATTTTATTCACTGTTCCCCTTTTTCTGATAACTAAACCAACACTCTATCATACATAAGTAGTCAACTAAAGCACCAGCTTCGATCTAACCAATGAACTCTGTAATTACTTAGCAGGCGTCATCAAATCCCAATATAAAATTAGATTGGCCACATATTAATGTTTCTTGCAATAAAATCGTAAAAACAGCATGCAATTAAGAAAACCCTCTGCAGTTCACATTCAAACAGTCATCATAAATTTCTTATTTGAAAGAAACAGCAACTGATAAAATATCAAAAAGTTATCTCTTTCATTTTCTCGTTTTGTTTCGAAATGTCGAAAACGTCTGATGTTAAGATAAAATTCAAACTAATAAGGCCAAACATTGCATATACAAACATCCAAATATCGACGTATGTACGGGTGTCCTAGTCTAAATATATAGCGTGGCTCCGATATAATTACGGTACAAATCAAAATAGTAATCTACTTCGTAAATAGTATGTTAGTTGATGATTTCATTATTAATTTCTGTGATAATACACTACTATGTACAGGTGTCGCCAACGTGATGAAATAGTCTGAATACATTGTAATGTAATCTACATATATATATATATATATATATATATATATATATATATATATATATATATATATATATATATATATATAAGGTTAGGGTGTTCCCATTAAATAATATAAATTTCCAAATATATGTATTTATAGGTTGGCAATTCTTCTTCCTGGTGATCTGTTCTAGAAATTTATCTTATTTCCTATCTTGTCGTTTAGCTAGAATATGGTTAGAAAGTGTGGATTGCAACTAATTCAGGTTAACCACTCAGGGAATTTCCACATTCTATGGGCCATGACTCACATTCCTTATTGGACATAGCAGCATGTTTTGTTCACTCTCATGTCATTCACACTGGTGTGGTTGTTGGCAAAGGATATCAACAATTTCCAAGTTGCGACCAAACATATATAAAGAGAGCCCATCATGGCAAGATCAGCCAGATTAACCCCAAATCCCAACTTCATAGAACTACTTTACAGTTTTAAAAATAGTACATTCTAAAACCACATTGTTTCAGAATGTATGTTTCTTGATCCCCTTCATCATTCCCGGATGGGATTCGGGCATATTGCATCGGATAACAAAGTGTCATGGTGGGTAGGATATCATCCAGGTAGTATTTAAACAATTCACAAGACATTGGTCTGAAAATGGACCTATAATATATTCTCAGTGTTTATAATTGTTTAGTATAGTCGATTCGTATAATGTGCTAGATTTATATTTAACATGCCACGGTACACATCATTTTATATAGGACCAACATCCTACGTACTAACCCCGGTTGTACACATTTACAATTTTCTTCACTTTGACGTAGGTTTTGTTACTTGTCTAAAGTAACTATTGATATCTTTCCTTTACGTCTATCCCCCCAAATAATCCAAAACGTTTTAGTAACTCTGAGTAATATTAAGCTTTGTTATATATTTCAATGTTTTCTCAAACGGTCTATAACATTTGAAACTTTGCTCTTAATCCAAATGTCATTAATGTTTGTGGGAACAGATGTGTGCATATTACCATTTCAAATCCCTACCGATTCCTGGTACTCTCTAGGTACCTTGAACATGATGTTATCCAAAGCTTGCCGATAATGGTAAAGCAGATAACATATTCTCCATATGCTTTCCTAGATGTGACTTAGTCTTCTTGACTTGATCTGGACTATATTATTTGCCACGTGCATATATTAGTGTTTTAAACACAGACAAAGACGTATTTTGACAAAATTAAATTTACGCCTTTCAGCGCAAAGGAATACACATTTCTAAGTCTATAAAGTTTGTAATCAATAAATTATGTTAACCTGTAATTGCTAAGGATCACAAAATCCTTATTGCATAAACGATCCAGTCCCATTTAATTACCGATAACCCCTAAATTGCAACTAATTTATTCGTTCGTGTTATAGTTAGTATAACTTGTAACCATCTGTGCTTCAAACGGGTGGCCTTAATTTTGGAAATAGGTTCAAATGTGGTTAAGTACAAACGTTCTGGCTAGAACTTTGAGCATTTAATATGTATGTACCTTTGATTTACTACTGCGTGAGCTTGCTACTGCTTCAACACGAAGTAATTTAACCACACAATTCAATAATCCTTCCAATTTATATATGCACAAAACGAAGTCGTAACGTAGCATTATATTTTAAAATGATTTTTAATAATGTGTAAATAAAAAAAATAAAGCTCTTTCATTGTTATATGAAACATGTTAATGTTCCAAACGTTTAAACAAAACTTAGATGTTTTACAATATCATTTTTTCATGCACCAATAAATAGTTTTCTTATCGGATCTCATGTACGATTCATTAGGACAACATCGAAATGGTACCAGTATTGTAATCGATTAAGAACGTTATCTAATGTGATAATGCTCAATAATTCATGCTCGTACAGATTTTACCCTATATTATCCACTATTTTGTCACATTCACGTGAAACGCATGAGAAATTTAATTATCTAGCGACAACCCCATGACTTACCAAAAAGTGCAATGAGGTTTAAATGTTATCATACAGTAGCACTCTACAAAAATGACGCCTTAATCAAATCTTGTTGTATTTCCTGTTAAGAATAACTCACTGTCGAGATATTTTATTATATTTGGACAAATATTACAAGATCTGTAGAACTCAATAAAATGGTATATGTTTTGTTTTGAAAACATCGAATGATAACATGGTAGGTAAGTTTATGTATTAGATCAAGACGAACTAATTTTGTTTCTTCTTATAAAGCTTCAGAAGCTTTCTTATAGGTCTAACAAATTTTAGTATCATGCAATTGTACTTTTTAGTTTTTCGTTTACAATTCATCACTTTAATCAGCATTAAGGGGCCTTAAAGGCATACAACCTAAGATTTTCGACTGATTTGATTTTGCAAATACATGATATTATGAAAAGTATAGTAGAAATAACGAGTAACGTCATTCAGTTTAATAAAATGTACAACTTAACCTTTAATCAATAAAAATATAACGATTATCTAGTCAAGTATGTACGGATTACTAATTAAAGGGAATTTACCGATATTCTCCAAAGTCGTAGTTTCACGGGACGCGTGTCAACAAATATGGAAGTCGAGGTAAGCATGTGGTTCTCTTTGGATGTAATTATTGTCTTATTCTTTGTATTTCGTCGTCTGTCTATCTCTTAAGATCTGTATAGTCACGCACAATATATGTATTGATTATAGATTTCTCGATAAATATGATAAATGACAAGATGTAGGCCAAAAAGTCAATATGATTGAGTATCATGACAATAAGGGGTTCCTTTAAGGGGCCATTCTTGAAAGTCTTTACCTGTCGTGTTTGTGAGATTGTGTTACGTTGTAAGATAAACCAGCTTTAAATATGATAATTTTGTATCATTGAAATCAGAATCGCTATTGAAAGGTCTAGCTAAGGTCGCTTCTTAGACTCAGAATAAAGTTGATTTTCTTGTACATTTGCATTACCACCTCAGGCTTGCGTATCCAATAGTCGATGTGATTTGCGCATTTGTTTGTATATATTCACGTTTGCTTCATTACATAATACACAAATCAATATTTCCCCACAGAACATTTAATTCATTTATTTTTTTTGGAATATTATTTTTCATACTGACAATTGTTTTAAAAATTACTGCCGGACTTCGACCTGGTTGTTTTAGATGAAGTCGTGGTCTTTGTTGCACAGAGGTATAGACACGATGTCCTGGCAGAAGACGAAGATAATGATTGCAACCGGAGGAAAAGGCATACTGCTTACAGGTAGATTATGTTATGGACTTACGGATACCATAATGCTGGCAACAGACGTGTCATTCTAAGCCAGCGGTTCTCAACCTGTGGGTCGCGACCCCGTCAATGGTCGAACAACGATTTGCCAGGGGTCGCTTACGACCATCGGAAATATACATTTTTACAGTTATGAACGAAAATAATTTTACGGTTGGGTCGCTACAACATTTGGAATTGCATTAAAAGGGTCGCGGCACTAGAAAGGTTGAGAACCGCTGTTCTAAGCTGTTGTGCATGGCGTATAATCGATAAAGAGTTTTGGCCAGTGACATTGCTTTAATCAGGGTGATTTTTCCAATGAGATGATGTGTTAATAATATAATCTATGCTCATTTTAAGTTGATAAAGCAATTCTTTTATAGAATGAAATTTTTATTTTGCATGAACAAGTTTTGTTAAACACTAGCTTAGCTACCTACCCACTAAAGAATGATTATATGAATGGTTATGTTTCAATAGAAACTGTGAAGAGACTATTTATTAAATACATAGGATGAATTGAAGTTGACTAGCATTGTCTTGGAATGCAAAGGATGTAAAGAACAAAAGTACACGGGTGAACATGATTTTAATCGTGCATATACAGTAACACATAAGTTAAATGATAAATAACGCATATTCATATTGAGCTGAGAGAGCAAAACTTGTTGCAGTTTTTCATGAATACAGATTGGTTTGTAAATATCAACATAACTGCATACACTAGGATACTATTATATCCAGATACTGCTCATTAATTTCAATTAAAACAAATAGCTCTGGAAACAGCAATAAGGATTTTCAGACTAAAGAACTAGTTCATGAAAAGCAACCTTGAATGCTTATATCACATATATACATCATCAGCCGTCTTTGTACAACTAAATTCAATATACTTCACACCAATTACTTCACATCAATATACTTCACACCAATTAAAGCATCAAATTTTCAGTTTTTTAAAATGTGTTCATTTACCATAGAAATAATACTACCTTTTATATGAATTCCGATATGAATGTACACAACTGCATACACTGTACTACTAACTGTTATATATTATGAAATTTACGAAACTTTGTGCATGTCCAGACATAACTTTAATTCAAGAGTACAGTCAGGCATAAAAAACAGAAGGATATAATCTAAGAATAATTATGGCATACGTAGATTATTTCCTTGTGATTTAAGTTCCCAATAGTATTTAAATTATTACAAAAGACCCACCCTGGCTCGTTTTTGTGAGGAATTGAAGTAGTGATAGAGAGATGCATTGCTCAGAGTCCCCACTCAGTGGTGCCGACAGTTAAATTAATGAATGATGACAAATATTATTCCGATTTGATGCGTACTGCATACTGTATTCAAATTGTGCCAACGTCAGATGGAAATGAAGTCTAGAACATTTTAGTTTTATATACATGTCTCCAAGAAACAAATCACTGGAAACAATTCCTGATCAATTATTTACAAAAAAAGGTAAAACATGTTGATGTGAACATTTTATATTGAGGAAATAGAATATTACTGATACTTGACATATTATTGTTATATACAAGCACAAAGCGACAAGTATTCATAAACAATTAAAGAAATAGTTTTACTTTTATATTACCTATATTTCAAAACAATGTAAGAAATCTATGTTTGCCGATAACTTTAAAAAGGATTTTTTTCTGCATTGAATTGTTGATCAATGCAATCTCTCGAAATATTCTGTAAATCTTTATTAGTATGTTAAAAAGAATTTCTGTAAACTAATTGAAATACATTTATATTATAAAATAACTTCTTATAATTGTTGATACTGCATCTAATTGTATTTCCGCTTAAGTCATATAAATAAACTACTTGTCTTTGAATATAAAGTTTGGTAGAGAGGATAAATATTATATTGACCATTTGCAATACATTTATATGTTTATCATTTCTCAACGGTTGTATAGAATTTTGAATGCTCTACCATACTGCACATAACGTGGAATTTAAGATAGGATTAATGGGTGTGGGATGGGTTAATGCTCTGGGTCTACTATCATGTAATAGTACATCGCATCAAGATGATAATTTATAATTATTTTTTTTAGAAACAATATAAGAATTTTATTGCAGAAGCACACTTGAATATTAATTCATTTTTGACGTGTGGAGGGAAATTATTTACTAACAAAACGGTAACAAACTAGAGAACTTAAACAATAAGCAAAGTTAGATAATAATCGTTTTTATAACTTTTCCAAACAATAACAGAAACTATTTCGTCTTTGTTGTTCAAACCCCAATATATTAAACATTTCACTTTTTCAGTATATATTTCAGTGAGGATATAACTTTCTCCAACAATGGATTTCACATTCGATTTCATTCAGTCCTGGTTTCAGCAAGAAAGTATTGTTTTCACGTAAGAATGTTTTATATATTTATGTCTCACTTCTTATTTTTGTCGTTAGGTAGTAGTATTTTCATTTTTTTGTATTAAAATGTGTTAAAATTGTATAATACACGTGTTTCCTGTTTTTAGATTCATCTGCAATGTACTATCCACATGTACGTCTTTTTTAGTGTTCGTATTAATCAAAGCGTTTCGCCTGCTTCACTGCGGATTACGTTGGATTTCATGGCACGGATACATATTATCACATGTTGACCAAACTCAAACATATTAAGAAATAATTCAAATAACCAACAAGAATATACATTACATGAAGGCCGGATAATCGATGTAGGAGGCATGGGAACAATTTGAAAAGTTGGCCTCTCTCTCACTAACCCCACAAAACAAGCAATGAATCATTTATATACGTAGTGAAGTCCTGTGGCCCGACCTTATATAACATCCATTTTTTGTCAGGCGCAAACGCCAACAGTATTTCATAATAAGCGTTTTCACATTTCTTTGGACTCACCTCAATTTATCCTCAGTTGAGGCATACGATATACATCTGTGTATGTGTGTTCATGTTTGTGTGTGTGTGTGTGTGTGTGTGTGTGTGTGTGTGTGTGGTACCCTTCCGTTTTGACGATAATTAATGTGAACCCTAACATAATAGTATGTAACATATATTAAATAACTTTCGACGAATAAACAAATATCAGATTTCGTTTTCCAACTTCAAAATTTCGGATTTGATATTAAATTAATACACTGAAACAATTGTTGACAATTTTGAAACTTGTAAGTGAATGAAAATCCAAGACAATGGTGAATATTTGTAAATTAACAAAATTGGGTTCGTAACACAACGTATGCAAATTTGATCTGTAAATGAATTGTATCACTGTCCGATAAATGTTAGTACAATGAAAACGTTTTTCTTTTCTCAATCTGTAATGGATTTTATCTCTAGCAGCATTTTCACATTTAACGTTTTCTTGCACATCCCTCACACATAAATTTATGTAATTTGTTCATTATTATTTTCCTTTATTTGTGCCAATTAAATTTTGTCTGGGATGTGTTTGTGTCATCTTCTGACTCACTACCCAATATAATTGCTCCTCACTTCTGTAATTTCAGGTGTTTGTTGTGTACGTTGACATAAAATGTTTAATAATTCAAAGGTTTACAAATATTCTGTTTTTTTACCTCACATATACTATAGTTTAATAATCGCGTGTAATAAAAAGAAGATCAGTTCCATCCTACACACTTACAACAAAGACACAGATAGATAAACAGAATGAAATATATATTCAGATGTAGACACTATAAACAGAGGCATGGAATATCGTTGGGGAGATAGGATGCGGGGGGGGGGGGGGATGAGGGTAAACACTTAAGCAATGAGTCTGTGGGACGGATCCACAGAACATTCCGTTATTTCAAGTGTAACCACATGGCTGTGAAGAAAACGTATTGTAGGAACCTTTGTTTTAATGAATATGTTAGAGAACATTTATAATGTCGACCATACATAAATTTCAACCATACGTAACAGATTCAAAGGTGAAATAGCTGTTCGTGGTGACATTATCCATTGTTTCTGATTAACCGATTTAAACATGACGTAAAGCTTATCATCAATGCATGGGTGAAGAAAGAGCATCGTTTTGAATGTTATTAAACTATCTGTGACAGTACGACAAGACATAATAGGCAACAGACATGACGACACGGTGGGAAAACATTATTTTGAGAGGCAAGACAATGTTATGTATTCACTCAGGTCTGCCAGAGCTATCTTGATTCCAGCATACGTTGTCAAATACTTAAAAGCAGGGCCCAAGCGCTGACCACAGACCCAAACGATGTCTGGCAATTAAATGAGCACATTATCATTTGTTTTGTTTTTAATATTAGATGCAAGAAATGATAAAGTTTGGTTATTAATATAAATTACATACTCTTTCAATGAAATAGCTTGTCTTTGTGGCAAAGCATATTGATAATTAAGATTGTGAAGGATGCCAATTTAAAATATAACAAGGCGTCGATATGGTCAAACCTTTATTGAACAATGCGGACATATAGGTCTTTAAAAGAAATCTCCTTAAGATACTACCCTATTAAGTCTTTGATGCAACAGTTTGTATGAGATCAGAAAAATGCACACCAACAGAACAATCAAGAAACCAGAACCCAATTAATCATTTGGCGCGTAAACTACTGACCTGAACAAAAACATTCTAACACTAACACACTGTCAGATTACTAAAATAAACATGGTCAGAAATAACCAAACTGACAGAAGACATTAAAAGCAAAATAAAGTAAAAATGTTAAATAAATCAATCTATATTGTCGTTCAAAACGGATGAGTACGTTCCGGAAAGTTTGCTAAATTCTTTGTTGTCATCACGTTATTCTTTTAATAGTTTCTTTTCATACTTTTGTTAATAATCATTTGTGGATTATTTAATTTACCGTTTCAAATTTCTTGAATATTTTGGCCTCTTTATACATGCAAAAGTTGATAATTATTTTTAAAAAAAAACAATTGAAGCAATACTCTTATTTCTAATGTACCGTTCGAACTTTTCATTTTAGTAAAGCATATAAATATACTTTTTCCAATGACTTTAAACAGGAAATTGTTTGCAAATTGACGAAAATGGTAAGAAGTCTAGCTTTGCTTTGACGAGAAAGATAATCGCTTGAAGCACTCAATAACACTTTAAATCAAGGACAATGTAATTGTCTAATAACAGAACATTCTTATAATTAGGAAGATAAAGATATTCGCCTGAAGTACTCTATAAGCCGTTTGAGTCATAAATAGGATACGAGCAAATTGCATGAAACGTGTTTTGTTATAAATCAGTTTCTGATATTTGTCAATAGTTTATAGAGTAATAATAGTTTATGTCAAGGCAGAAAGTCTGAAAATGTATTTGCTTGGTAATCATTCTATATTGGTGTTATAGGCTTTTCGCGGTGCTGCAATAATGCATTCAGCTTGGCATTTAAAACTCTGCTTATTCTATATTTAATACATCCAGCTCCTCATACATAAGCCGTGTTTAAAATAATGAAATTTAATGTGTAGTAGTGTGCGTGAGAATATTAAATCATATTTGAAGTGTGGAATTAAAATACTTATTCTGAAACAGTAGTAAATTGGAGAACAAAAAAACGTAACACACATCTATCTATCTATCTATTATATATATATATATATATATATATATATATATATATATATATATATATATATATATATATATATATAATGTTAATAAATCAAAGTATTTTGTGATTGTTTTGGAATGTTGCAATTGAAAAACAATCTGTTTCGTTGTGGAAATACATGTTTTGCACTTAACAATGGAGTTCACTTTTGATTTTAATCATTGTCGATTTAGACAAGTAATTGTGTTGCACATAACAATGGAATACAAATTTATATTTGATTCATCTTTGTCGTCATTCAGAATATAAATATATATATTCGTGTGTATGTGTCTTTGAGTGTATGAAAAGTGACCCCTACTTTTGTATAGTATTAAGTGTAAACAACATAATTAATTTCCCCCAAAATAGGAACTTTTGTTTGCCTAACTACGAATATCACATTAAACTGACAATGTATAACTTACCTTGATGCTTTTTAAACACACGAAACGATGCTCATTAATCAACTTTTAAATATATAAACTGTAAATGTGATTCAATTACTGTCAAATAATTAGTAATACAAATGAAAACCAAACGTGTTTCTTAATTTGTTATTTCCTTTCCCTGCTTTATTTTCACCGGAATAAGTTTTCTTGAATTATCTTCCCTTTCAAAGTTACATTGAAACTCTCAGAGAACAGTAATTAGTTTGTATATTATAGTTTCGCTAACTTATATCAAGGAAATCGTGTCTAAGAATTTCTTTTGTCACCGTCTGATCATTGTCCAATTTGGCATTTGTAATTCATGATGGATGATATTGTCATCAAATACACAGTTATAAAACTTAGATTCATAAGGAATATAGTCGATATAAGCACTGGAAGCAGACAGGTGCTGATCAAATAATATCGATAGTGACGGAAGTCATAGGGGGTCATTAACGACGAGGCAAGGTTTCGGTAATCGGAACCCCGGAAGCTCCATCATTGTTAGCTATTCCAGGAAAAACGTCAGCAATCCGGCGTTGCAGATAATTTGCTCAACAAAACATTTCAATTACTTGTCTTCAATATTTTATGAAACTCATTTCCATTCATCACAGATAGTCAGCTTTCAGTGTTTTTAGCTGTCTTCATGACACCGTTTGTGCACACATGACTGATGATTATCTGTTAGTGGATAGGTTATTGACACTTTCACCATATACCCATCTCTTCCAGGTTAGTTTGTCCCTGCATACAAAAAAGGTCACATCCGGTTCAAGTAATGCTTCAACATTTTCAAATTGGATGTTCCACTGTTCGTATAAATTAAATTAAAATGAAAGCATTCTCCTCAAAGTCTAAGCGTGATAATATAAAGCCTGTTAAAAAAGACACATTGCAAAAACATTCTTTCAAACAAATAGTGTTATATATTTTGAACGTATACTATGTTATTGACCTCTGTCCATAACTGAGTGTAGGAGTCTGAGTCTTCACGACTAACATTTATTTCCCCAGCTATTGGAATGCCAGCTTACTGAAGATTGGAATTCATTTGAAATACCGATGGAATTCATTTTGAACTCATTATACTCTTGTGTGTGACCACCATCAGAATGCGACATAATCACCATAATGATTAGGTAACAAAGGCTGTAAGCAGCCAGACCAAAAACAGAGATAAACACCACTGACATTGATTTTGTCCTTTGTAATCACGACTGCTTGTAAAGGTCTGCATGCAGCTGTATATATTTATAAGCATCACTCCTATTAGCACATATGTCACAAAACATAGAAAACCACAGCAGTGTTAAGTTTAATTATGTGTGAACACGACCTTAGAGGAGGGTCTGTTATGTTGGTTGGCTACTTATTTTCTAAAATCTACTAGTCATTCAGGTGCCATCAATTGCTGCAGACCGTAAATCAGGCTACTTAAAGTTCATTTCACAAACTACATTTTGTATAATGCCCAAGAAGAGTAAATCCCAACTATTTTTAAACAATCTTTGTTCAAATGGTGCACTCAAAAACATGCATGATCAATTGAATGCTAAGTATTGTTTATTTTTCTTTGGCGAAAACTGCGCAATGCCATTAAATACATTATAAGAAAGGTTCTTGCTGTTCGTCCTTTGAGTTCAAATATGACCATGATATAACTAACTGGTTTAGTTCATGTGTGTAAATGAGTGACTAATCAAGCCACTTTCTGCTCTGAAGCATCCTTGCACGAATGGTTGGAGATGCCGCTTGGATTGGATGTACCATTCATAAAATTAACCCTGTTCTGATCATCCATAAACCCATTTTTCCCCGGCAATAAATACTGTTATCTTATGCTATACTTCTTTCTGGCAAACTAGGGTCATTCTCACGAATTTGTTGACATGAAAGCTTTTAAAATATATGTTTTGCTTTTGTTGCCAATTCTGATTTATACTCGGATGGTTCCCCATCTCCTCCTTTCGTTATGTGAGTGTTTCGCCTCTTGTTTCCTTTGCCAACTCTTCAATGACACTTCTGATTTGTTGGGGATTGTCTACAGCCTCAAGGTCTCCTATGATTAGTTCCATGATGTCTACGCGAACTGGACTGCTGAATCTCAGATTGCTTGGATATCGCATGAGAGACGTTATAGTAACATAGCTCCTGTTTACGCTTCAATCTATATAGCGGTTAACACTTCACTTGGCGATTTATGAGATTATAATTATTTCTAGATGTATAATGTACTGGTAAATATCGCTGAAGCATTGCCATGCGCTTCTTTGCTAGATATTATTTTGACTCATCATCGACGAATAAACAAATATCAGATTTCGTTTTCCAACTTCAAAATTTCGGATTTGATATTAAATTAATACACTGAAACAATTGTTGACAATTTTGAAACTTGTAAGTGAATGAAAATCCAAGAAAATGGTGAATATTTGTAAATTAACAAAATTGGGTTCGTAACACAGCGTATGCAAATTTGATCTGTTAATGAATTGTATCACTGTCCGATAAATGTTAGTACGATGAAAACGTTTTTCTTTTCTCAATCTGTAATGGATTTTATCTCTAGCAGCATTTTCACATTTAACGTTTTCTTGCACATCCCTCACACATAAATTTATGTAATTTGTTCATTATTATTTCCCTTTATTTGTGCCAATTAAATTTTGTCTGGGATGTGTTTGTGTCATCTTCTGATTCACTACCCAATATAATTGCTCCTCACTTCTGTAATTTCAGGTGTTTGTTGTGTACGTTGACATAAAATGATTAATAATTCAAAGGTTTACAAATATTCTGTTTTTTTACCTCACATATACTATAGTTTAATACTCGCGTGTAATAAAAAGAAGATCAGTTCCATCCTACACACTTACAACAAAGACACAGATAGATAAACAGAATGAAATATATATTCAGATGTAGACACTATAAACAGAGGCATGGAATATCGTTGGGGAGATAGGATGCGGGGGGGGGGGATGAGGGTAAACACTTAAGCAATGAGTCTGTTGGACGGATCCACAGAACATTCCGGTATTTCAAGTGTAACCACATGGCTGTGAAGAAAACGTATTGTAGGAAACATTTGTTTTAATGAATATGTTATAGAACATTTATAATGTCAACCATACATAAATTTCAACCATACGTAACAGATTCAAAGGTGAAATAGCTGTTCGTGGTGACATTATCCATTGTTTCTGATTAACCGATTTAAACATAACGTAAAGCTTATCATCAATGCATGGGTGAAGAAAGAGCATCGTTTTGAATGTTATTAAACTATCTGTGACAGTACGACAAGACAAAATAGGCAACAGACATGACGACACGGTGGGAAAACATTATTTTGAGAGGCAAGACAATGTTATGTATTCACTCAGGTCTGCCAGAGCTATCTTGATTCCAGCATACGTTGTCAAATACTTAAAAGCAGGGCCCAAGCGCTGACCACAGACCCAAACAATGTCTGGCAATTAAATGAGCACATTATCATTTGTTTTGTTTTTAATATTAGATGCAAGAAATGATAAAGTTTGGTTATTAATATAAATTACATACTCTTTCAATGAAATAGCTTGTCTTTGTGGCAAAGCATATTGATAATTAAGATTGTGAAGGATGCCAATTTAAAATATAACAAGGCGTCGATATGGTCAAACCTTTATTGAACAATGCGGACAGATAGGTCTTTAAAATAAATCTCCTTAAGATACTACCCTATTAAGTCTTTGATGCAACAGTTTGTATGAGATCAGAAAAATGCACACCAACAGAACAATCAAGAAACCAGAACCCAATTAATCATTTGGCGCGTAAACTACTGACCTGAACAAAAACATTCTAACACTAACACACTGTCAGATTACTAAAATAAACATGGTCAGAAATAACCAAACTGACAGAAGACATTAAAAGCAAAATAAAGTAAAAATGTTAAATAAATCAATCTATATTGTCGTGCAAAACGGATGAGTACGTTTCGGAAAGTTTGCTAAATTCTTTGTTGTCATCACGTTATTCTTTTAATAGTTTCTTTTCATACTTTTGTTAATAATCATTTGTGGATTATTTAATTTACCGTTTCAAATTTCTTGAATAGTTTGGCCTCTTTATACATGCAAAAGTTGATAATTATTTTTAAAAAAAACAATTGAAGCAATACTCTTATTTCTAATGTACCGTTCGAACGTTTCATTTTAGTAAAGCATATAAATATACTTTTTCCAATGACTTTAAACAGGAAATTGTTTGCAAATTGACGAAAATGGTAAGAAGTCTAGCTTTGCTTTGACGAGAAAGATAATCGCTTGAAGCACTCAATAACACTTTAAATCAAAGACAATGTAATTGTCTAATAACAGAACATTCTTATAATTAGGAAGATAAAGATATTCGCCTGAAGTACTCTATAAGCCGTTTGAGTCATAAATAGGATACGAGCAAATTGCATGAAACGTGTTTTGTTATAAATCAGTTTCTGATATTTGTCAATAGTTTATAGAGTAATAATAGTTTATGTCAAGGCAGAAAGTCTGAAAATGTATTTGCTTGGTAATCATTCTATATTGGTGTTATAGGCTTTTCGCGGTGCTGCAATAATGCATTCAGCTTGGCATTTAAAACTCTGCTTATTCTATATTTATTACATCCAGCTCCTCATACATAAGCCGTGTTTGAAATAATGAAATTTAATGTGTAGTAGTGTACGTGAGAATATTAAATCATATTTGAAGTGTGGAATTAAAATACTTATTCTGAAACAGTAGTAAATTGGAGAACAAAAAAACGTAACACACATCTATCTATCTATCTATCTATCTATCTATCTATCTATTTATTATATATATATATATATATATATATATATATATATATATATATATATAGATATATATATATATATAGATATAGATATATATATAATGTTAATAAATCAAAGTATTTTGTGATTGTTTTGGAATGTTGCAATTGAAAAACAATCTGTTTCGTTGTGGAGATACATGTTTTGCACTTAACAATGGAGTTCACTTTTGATTTTAACCATTGACGATTTCGACAAGTAATTGTGTTGCACATAACAATGGAATACAAATTTATATTTGATTCATCTTTGTCGTCATTCAGAATATATATATATATATATATATATATATATATATATATATATATATATATATATATATATATATATATATATATATATATATATATATATATATATATATATATATATATATATATATATATATATATATATATATATATATATATATATATATATATATATATATATATTCGTGTGTATGTGTCTTTGAGTGTATGAAAAGTGACTCCTCCTTTTGTATAGTATTAAGTGTAAGCAACATAATTAATTTCCACAAAAATAGGAACTTTTGTTTACCTAACTACGAATATCACATTAAACTGACAATGTATAACTTACCTTGATGCTTTTTATACACACGATACGATGTTCATTAATCAACTTTTAAATATATAAACTGTAAATGTGATTAAACTACTACGAAATAAATGGTAATACAAATGAAAACCAAACGTGTTTCTTAATTTGTTATTTCCTTTCCCTGCTTTATTTTCACCGGAATAAGTTTTCTTGAATTATCTTCCCTTTCAAAGTTACATTGAAACTCTCAGAGAACAGTAATTAGTTTGTATATTATAGTTTCGCTAACTTATATCAAGGAAATCGTGTCTAAGAATTTCTTTTGTTGCCGTCTGATCATTGTCCAATTTGACATTTGTAATTCATGATGGATGATATTGTCATCAAATACACAGTTATAAAACTTAGATTCATAAGGAATATAGTCGATATAAGCACTGGAAGCAGACAGGTGCTGATCAAATAATATAGATAGTGACGGAAGTCATAGGGGGTCATTAACGACGAGGCAAGGTTTCGGTAATCGGAACCCCGGGAGCTCCATCATTGTAAGCTATTCCAGGAAAAATGTTAGCAATCCTGCATTGCAGATAATTTGCTCAACAAAACATTTCAATTGCTTGTCTTCAATATTTTATGAAACTCATTTCCATTCATCACAGATAGTCAGCTTTCAGTGTTTTTAGCTGTCTTCATGACACCGTTTGTGCACACATGACGGATGATTATCTGTTAGTGGATAGGTTATTGACACTTTCACCATATACCCATCTCTTCCAGGTTAGTTTGTCCCTGCATACAAAAAAAGGTCACATCCGGTTCAAGTAATGCTTCAACATTTTCAAATTGGATGTTCCGCTGCTCGTATAAATTAAATTAAAATGAAAGCATTCTCCTCAAAGTCTAAGCGTGATAATATAAAGCCTGTTAAAAAAGACACATTGCAAAAACATTCTTTCAAACAAATAGTGTTATATGTTTTGAACGTATACTATGTTATTGACCTCTTTCCATAACTGAGTGTAGGAGTCTGAGTCTTCACGACTAACATTTATTTCCCCAGCTATTGGAATGCCAGCTTACTGAAGATTGGAATTCATTTGAAATACCAATGGAATTCATTTTGAACTCATTATACTCTTGTGTGTGACCACCATCAGAATGCGACATAATCACCATAATGATTTAGGTAACAAAGGCTGTAAGCAACCAGACCAAAAACAGCGATAAACACCACTGACATTGATTTTGTCCTTTGTAATCACGACTGCTTGTAAAGGTCTGCATGCAGCTGTATATATTTATAAGCATCTCTCCCATTAGCACATATGTCACAAAACATAGAAAACCACAGCAATGTTAAGTTTAATTATGTGTGAACACGACCTTAGAGGAGGGTCTGTTATGTTGGTTGGCTACTTATTTTCTAAAATCTACTAGTCATTCAGGTGCCATCAATTGCTGCAGACCGTAAATCAGGCTACTTAAAGTTCATTTCACAAACTACATTTTGTATAATGACGAAGAAGAGTAAATCCCAACTATTTTTAAACAATCTTTGTTCAAATGGTGCACTCAAAAACATGCATGATCAATTTAATGCTAAGTATTGTTTATTTTTCTTTGGCGAAAACTGCGCAATGCCATTAAATACATTATAAGAAAGGTTCTTGCTGTTCGTCCTTTGAGTTCAAATATGACCATGATATAACTAACTGGTTTAGTTCATGTGTGTAATTGAGTGACTAATCAAGCCACTTTCTGCTCTGAAGCATCCTTGTACGAATGGTTGGAGATGCCGCTTGGATTGGATGTACCATTCATAAAATTAACCCTGTTCTGATCATCCATAAACCCATTTTCCCCCGGCAATAATTACTGTCATCTTATGCTATACTTCTTTCTGGCAAACTAGGGTCATTCTCACGAATTTGTTGACATGAAAGCTTTTAAAATATATGTTTTGCTTTTGTTGCCAATTCTGATTTATACTCGGATGGTTCCCCATCTCCTCCTTTCGTTATGTGAGTGTTTCGCCTCTTGTTTCCCTTGCCAACTCTTCAATGACACTTCTGATTTGTTGGGGATTGTCTACAGCCTCAAGGTCTCCTATGATTAGTTCCATGATGTCTACGCGAACTGGACTGCTGAATCTCATTGCTTGGATATCGCATGAGAGACGTTATAGTGACATAGCTCCTGTTTACGCTTCAATCTATTTAGCGGTTAACACTTCACTTGGCGATTTATGAGATTATAATTATTTCTAGATGTATAATGTACTGGTAAATATCGCTGAAGCATTGCCATGCGCTTCTTTGCTAGATATTATTTTGACTCATCATTGATATTTACTAAATGTGTGCTTAAAACATTTTGTCAAAGACAATTGAGTTATTTCATGTTGTAAGATGTGGACTCAAGTGACTGATAATGCCGAATCTGTGTTTGATTTCTTTAGCATGTGAAAATAAATATTTGAACTGTTCTGATTCATATCGCTTAAACAAAATTGTTGTGCAAACAATTTAGTGCGTACCTGTGTGTGCGTATGTGTTTGGGGTGTGTGGGGTGTGTGTGATTGAACACCATTAAACACTATTACCATATTGGCATTGTCACGGGTAACGTTCGGGATTTGCGTGTATTGTTGAGTCAAATAAGTAACGGTGGTGTTTTGTGTCTGCATCTGGAACAAAATTTAGTTGCTACAACATGCTATCGTCGCACACGATGAGGCTGGTAATTTCCCTTCCATATCCTCAATGAACGCTGCCTCCTGCATCTCACTGATCAGTTCAACTACGAAATAGCCATCGGGCTGTAAATCTTTGGCAGCCTCAGTTTGATCATTGAAAGCATGATAAACCGCTGATTGTCTATGGTTATCTAGACCATCTATAACTGGTCCATATTGAGTATTCGCATAATTTTATTGAGTAGCTATTGAGTCTAACCAGACCCAGACTCGCGTGGTAACGTTTGGAAACAAAACATCTCGGGGCACTGCGATATGTTCAAGTAGTGGCACTAAAAGTATAAATCTATGCCAGGTTAATGAATCCAGTTATTCCATCGCCGTCTTGGGTGAAATAGATGGGAGAGACACATTTACCGGGATATAATTACTGTGTTCTCTCGGACTACTCTGCATATTCAATTGGATGATGATGAGCGTCCCAGATCCGCTAGAATCCAATCTATGAGATAGACCGTGCTTACTGTCGTCATTGTCTTACGTAAATTAATCACACAGATCAGAAAATAATGAATTCCACACGCGTAGATACAAAAATTGGTCAAAACTTCGTTGCTGTAATAAGCATTATGGCCTGTTTATTTAACGGCCTCAAACAATTCCACGTGTGCGGTTTGACGTCAGAACATCCATTGAAGTTTATCAAGTTGATATTTGCTTGCGACACAGGACATTGCTTAAAATACGTGCGGAACATCGTCGATATAGACAGTCATAGAGGGAATCTGAACTCTTGACGTCAAAGCAGCCAACACAGTTTGGAGCATATACGCGCTATGTTGGCAATCGCTGCTGCAGATTGATCCAGTCCGAAAAGTAGCCCCATTGATCTTTCTACCTTTAAATATGGGGACGTAGTCACAATTGACTATTAAACAGCGGAATATGTGTGGTCAACTACAAAGTGAGATGGTAGCGATTGGACATTTAGAAGAGTATTGATAGAGAAGCCAAGATTGTCAGTGTACAATTTCGTAAATTCATACTCAGACCAAGCGGGGTATGGTAGTGGCAATGAGATTATGAACCTCAACCGGCATAACCATGGTACTCATTAGGTATTGCATTTTCCTGACTAAGACATTAGAATGTAATTATTGAAAGCTCCTGCTTGTGAGATAACAAGTCAGAAGCTTCTGCAATTATTGACGATAGTTAGTTCCAAGTCACCATTGTTATATTTGTCAAAAAGCCCTGCAAGTTCATAGGACCTGTTACCTGGAAAGGTTATTGGTCTTGCCCATAACCTTCTGATCCTACATTCGTTTATGTAAGCTGACATAATGCATTTAATGACTCAATTATAAATGAAGCCCGAGGTTAAGATCAGTCTTCAGCGTGAATATTTGCATAATTTATTAAATTCTGCTGAACATGGTCAATATTGATTGATGATGACAATGATGCTAACTGTCTGGTGTTGAAAGTAAGAATATGAATCAGGTTCCTCATCCACTGACTCAAACAAAAAACGAGTCTCTGGTATCCAAACTGCATGTGTCCATTACAATAGGTCTGCAGACATATGACTTCCAGAAAGGTAATTATGGCACTGGATCAAATGCACGTTCATTTAGCAGCTCAAAGGTAACAGCATGACTATAACCATCCGTTTTTATATACCAAGCAAAAAGGTTAACCCGTCTATATTTAAAGCATTCTTTTTATTTTACAGTGCATGTTCATTTGGAATATATTTGAGTTGATTGGCTGCGCAAAGGTTTTAGCTTTTGGTGTCTTTGAGGTATCCGATGAACTCTTTTATGTTCAGTTACATCGACACAAAATATTATTTAACTGTTGCACATGGTCACCAGAAGAAAATTTAATTAAATGTTGTCATTTGGTTTATACTTGTTCTTGTCATTTTATCAAGTATACAATGTCTGGATTAAATTTACTTGATATACCTAAAAATCGATCTGATCAGACGAAATATGTAATTTTGATTTGCCTCAGTCAGCCAAGAAATTAGACGGCATCAAATAATTAGGCTGGTCGCAATTTCACATGTTAATTATCCATGTCAACAACTGTTGATGCCGCAATTGATGAGATCAGGATATAGAAACAACCATGTGATGTTGTGCAAACGTCACGCATAAATCCAGTATGGGTGCGAACTTACCATGGTCGATAATACATTAGTATAATGTATTCATTTAGTATTTTTATCCAGGGATTTGCTGACATAAACATATGGTTATCTTTCGTTATAGACTTCAGTTTGATTTATAAAAGCTCCTTCGGCGGGGGTGTATTATTTTGTCACCTGTCAATATATATTGATTTAGTCATATTTATATCTCTACTGTTCATAGTAATGCTTATGCGATAGTTTTCATTCTGTGTCTGGATGCATTGATCATTTATGCACAGCTTTGTTTCTTGATAATATTATCTTGTAGCAGTTTATGTTTGCATTGTTTTTTTCTAAAAGGATTTTAAGTATAATTATATAGTTTAAACGTTTTATAACTATTGATTTGCTTTGCATACATACATACATCCATACATACATACATAAATACATACATACATACATACATACATACATACATACATACATACATACATACATACATACATACATACATACATACATTCTTTGTATCAGACTGCTAGTTCTGTGCACTTTTGTCCAATCCAAGATTCTTTAGCTTTCTTCAGTTTATTTCTGATATTATCTGTTGGTACTCCATTGGATCTGTTGTGTGTCTGGTATGTTTTAGATATCTTCGGGCATCACACAAGTCCCAAATATCTTCTGTAATAAAGGGTCTCTTCTTTCGGCCAATGATAACCGTGACAGCTATTGTCATGCCTGTGTTGAAAGTGTCTTAAGTCACTTTATCATCAACATCGATCACGTGTGTAGCCAATGTTCCTCCAACTGTGGATTGGAATGACTTGAAGATGTTAGGGTTCGTCAGTTGTTCAAGGATGAATTTGAGCCTGATTTTCTTTGGCTTGTTAATTTTCTTTAGCCTCACTCGTAGTTTCACAATCTCGAGGTCATGATCACCCCCAACATCAGCACCTGGAAGGTCCTTTTTTGCTCTATTGATGAAAGATTGGTAACGTTTTTAACTTGTATGTAGTCGATCTAGTTATGATGGGTTCCATTTGGTGCCTGTCGTGTCCAACATCGTAAACGTTATGTTGGCCCAGGGTGTTACCTAGTACCAAGTTATTGTAGCTTGCGAACTCAAGCAGCCGTCTGCCTCTTTAATTAGCAAGCTCTATGCAAGACGGTTCCAGTCTTTCAGAGCATCTTTGCCAACTTTGATGTTGGAGTATCCGTGGATGATGATGGTACCTATTTTAAAAACCATGTTTAGAGTACCATGGTGTTTGTTGAAGATCGCCTTTATTTCTTCGTCATCAAGCTCGGTAGTTAGCGAATAGACTTGGATAATTGTGATGTTAAAGGAAGATGCTTTCAGATGGAAGTGATTCTACTAGATATATGGGCGACATTAAGGGACAGATCCCTCTGATTTCTTTCTTTACAAGGAAGTCTACTCCATTAGTGAACTTGTCCATCTCTCCACTATAGTCGAATATATGGCAATCTTCAGTTCGGTGTTCTCCATTGGCTTTTCATCTGACTTCGTATAGTCCAAAAATATGCCACATGTAGTGTTCCAACTCATGTGTCAACTCTTGAAGTCTTCCAATTTGAGCGAGAAGGCAATGTTCCAAGTGGTGATGGCGACGCTGTCTTAGCAAACAACCGTCTTTGTATACATCTGTTATAATGTTCTTTATGATTGTCGCTGAAATTCCGTATCGCAACTGTATGGTGACGACGAGTCAATTCAAATTGTGTTGTCAAGCGTATCTCTAATGGTTTGTACTTTGTCACTAAAGACATTTTCAAATAGGCTCGGAAGGTCTACTGCAGAGAAAGTTGTTGAAAATGGTTACATTCGTTACATTGCTAGGTAGATGGAAGTGGTGTGCATTCGTTACATTGCATTAGTTTCTAATTATCTCCAAGACCTCTGTGCAGCAGAAACTCTCCATGATAGTGCTGTAGTGGGATAATTCGGATGCATGGACTACGTTTGTGACGTTCTTGTCAGCGGATTCATAGATTTGTTTAGATTGGGTGAATCTGGTGGAAAGCCAACGCCTCTCCGCTTTACAGCGGTCACGTTTAGCAGTGCGATGCTGGTCCCAAACCTAAGACTGCTATACCACAAAGATTACTTTTGAATTGATACCCTGCACTTGGTGGCTGGGGCATGTTGTTCAAGCAATGAACTCAGGCAGTTATCGAGTTGTTCAGCTATAGTAGGTTAGGAAGGTTGTAGGTTGTCTTAGATGTAATGCATTAGTTTGGTTCTATTTATCATACGGAGGTTTCTCTTATAACGCAGAGATGATCTGAAGCAAGTTAATGGGATACAAGAGTGGAACGATATCGGGTCAACTTTTTTGGATCCATTTGCAACGTCTATGAAAGTCAACGCTTATGTGTATGTGCTCTGTTTATATACGTCATGTGGTAAAAACGAATATCTGCCTGACCAACTACGTTAATTGTGCTGCTATCAAACCGTCCATGTTGATTAGTTCTGGGACGTGTAAGATACATTTGAGATATAGCATGTAGTGACAACCAATCTACTGCTACAATATATGTGACACCTGCTGAACCAGAAGCATAGGCGAGTTTTCTATTTGCTGCTATAACTTTATAATATTATCTTGCACTATATTGAATCGACTCCATTATATAATTGTTGTAGTTTCATTGCTCGCTCACACAATTGTTTTAATTTCATTGTCGATCTCATCAACAAATTCGCGAATGATTCTCGTATGATTTCTTATTTATCGAATTCAGCTTCTAAATAAACATGACAGCCACGACATGTTGTTGTAGAGTTGGATATTTATGCGCGACATCAATTACCTTGGCATGCATCTCCTTAATCTTATTAGTAAATCACATATTCCGTAGTGTCCAAATAAGTCCATTTGCTACTGCTGATACTCCACCGAGCTCTAAATCAATACTATAAGCTATATTATATAGATTATTTAATTAGGTTTTAAGATTGTCGCAGGATTGTATCGTTGTCGGTGGATTATCTAACTAGCACAGCGGTGTGTTTTGCACAGAAGAGAACTTATCCAAGATTTCTGCAAAATCTCAATATATCCGACAGCGGAATTGCACAGGAAAATTCTTTCTCGCGGTTTAACATTGATCCACGTGCTGCGAATCTCAGGTTGCAATTTTAATTATTCGATACAATTTCAGTTTCAGTGTTACTTTTTCGAGACACGATTCAGTTTTGTGTCCATCAATGACATATGTGGCACTTTTCAATAACGCCATAATACCGTTATTAACAAAGCCAACTCGTTATCCTGTTATGTATGATGTATCATCTGCTTTCAGATGTTTCCTTACGATCACATTAAAGTCCTCGGCGGAGAGGCAATATATGCTTGTACCGTTCACTTTTAGTGTATTCTCCAACGTGCGTGAGATACGCGTGCATCATCATAATAATAATACAAATAATCACACACTGATTTATCTTTGAGGACTTGTGCTTCCATGTCAAATGTTGGATCATATGCACATCTGAACATTTTATTAAAATTTGTTGTATAAAACGACCGTTGAGCCCAACCACTTCCGGTGGTCAGAATGTTAGTGGTCTGCATACTAATTGAGCAAGTCTTTCATTGACCAAAGAAACTGTTTTACCAGCAATATTGCCGGCAGTGCCAATAGCCTTTTAACGAATATGGCGATTCAGAGATCATATTACCACAAAGTTTTGCACGACGTATATTGTAAGTTGCAATGCCACTTCCAAGGCCATACTTTATTTTGTTTTGTTCATCTTTTTTTCTCTTTTACATGGTCATTATTCCCAGTAGCAATCTTTTTAAAAATTGTAAAATCATCACTTCTGATCTATTCCACACTTTAATGAATGTGGTATATGTTTACTCCAATAAGCACGAATTAGATTCTTATATGTTCAGGTTTCATATAATGTTCTTTTTCCTCCATCAAAACGAGGCAATGTTATTTTGTGTTGCGTTTTGTCTTGTTTCTGTTGCAGCAACCTTCATTTGGTTGATTCAACAAATGGTTTAAATAACTGTTCTGTAATCTTTGTAAATTCCACATGAGCCTCATGGAGTTGTTGCAGCTGTTGATTTATTGAATCACGAATTGGAAGATGCTTATTAATCACATTCAGTCGTAGTCGAGCTAATTGCGCCGTAGGTGATTCCATGGTCAGCGTGGAATCACTCATTATGAATGTTAAAACAACAATTTAATTACAGATCACTGAGTGGGCAGATATACAAGATTTTACTGCATTACAGAAACGTAACTTAATTTTTCAGCAACGGAGAATTACCTGATCTCAGTTTGACTATACAGCTTAGATATTGACTGAACCATCAATAACGCGCTGGACTTCAAACGACATGCTCACATTGTTAAATATAGGTATATTTGTCTGTTCACAGATACAATCTCTTTTTCCGTAGGCTATTAAGGAACAATATTTTCTAGTATAATGATTGTATACCTTTTTTGCCTGCTTAATTCTACCTTCTGAATACAGATACGAGTATGATTTGCTATTTAGTGTTCGTGAATAACACTTTATATACGGATATATTCTAAACCTTCATCGGGAGATAAGTCCATGTGACAAAATAGTAGAGACACATTTCACCCACCGCTTTGTGGTAAACAAATACCGTAGAGATAACTAGCCCAAACATAGACGTATATACATATACCACGAAATACACGAAACATACAGCCAGGAATACATGAAACATATAGTCAGAAATGCATGTGGAAAATTTAAAAGCAACCACATTAAAAGACTTCATGAATGCAGTAATTGGAAAAGTATGAAATCCTCATTGAAATGTACCTCATAAAAGGACCACATGAATTGATATAAACTGTCACAAACACAAATAACTCTCAAAGAATTGGCAACTATACTGGCACAGACAAAAGTTGCAGTCTCTACATTCTGATTTCGCTTTTTGGCTTAAAATGATATAATAGTTAACTATATAACTAATGATTGTTTACTGAAGTAAATAAAGTATTTGCGTTATTGTTATTGCACGCTGTTGATATTCAGGATACAAACTATTCATTAATAGCACCTATAAACATCATGATGTGTCACATATGGCTTATGGCGCTGTTCGTTGATTATTCCAATGGTTCCAAGTGTATTTGCGTAGTTTTCTTACATATGCATGGCGGCCATTTGGTAGGTTCAACCCCACCTGCTACTTCTTTATATATATCTTCATGTGTATAGCTCATACAATATGAACGCTATCAATCAACCTTCAAATGTACAAGCATTAAGGCGTAAAATGACCGTACGCTTTATACAAATGTAGAAGAAGTTGATTGGTCAATAGCTAACGCATGTGATATAGTATATACTATGTTCAACTAATGTTTGATAGATGGGAAGGTATGTATGAAAATCAAGTGACATATACACGAAGTGCACTAATCATCAAAGGCAACGTCTAAATATCACGAAAATAAACTCTTTCATTTTTGCTATTATAAATCTGTAGTTTTAAAATTAGGAAAAGCAAAATCAAGACAATGTTCTTAAAATTCAACAAAGAATTTTATTCCTTACGGTGAAGAAATGAAAGTGTAAGAGGAACTTGTGAATTTAGTTTCAATGAACCATAAAGCTGTATAGCATTTCTCTAATAATAGAGTGTTCCGAATGAATTTCAATCTTCAGTGAGCTGATGCTCCAACAACCTTCGATGACTAGATGTAACACTGGTCTTGCTGTAAGACAGTGGTATAATCAAGAATGTCTTTGAATGAGTTCACACTAATTCCCAAGCAAAGTTTTAGTCCCGGAGGTCAGTGAACACTTCGTAATTTCTCAAAATAATTTAAATAACTAATTCTGCTCAATTTATTAATTAGCGATATATAATGGTATTTACTAATGACCAAGACAATGTACATTCAACATCCCGCCTCGAAAGACAATTACAAGCTTTTGCAATACATTTTAGCTTTTCATATTAGTCAAATATTATTAAAATAAATATATAAAGCTGTGTTATGAATCAAACAAAGTATGTTCAAATTAAAGCAATATAATGGATCAAGCCACGGAGAAGTGCATGCACGATCAGATTATCGTTTTCTTTGATGTGTCTAATGACTGTTTCGTTCTGCAAAATCAATTGTCACCTTGGCTTTGATTGTTACTTGTTTAACTTGATCGTGGTCTACAGCATGTCTTAAAAATATAACACATACACGGCAAAATTCTTTCTGACCTAAATGAATTGCAGATTAGCAAGTCCGAGAGAATCAACTGACAAATGATTTCCGAATAGTTTTCAGGGGATTGATCGAAATGTCCTAGTTGATGATGACGTCATCGATATTAGCGAACAACAACACGAAAAACAACAATAACAACAATAATAATAATTAATAAATAGAACCCTGTATAGCACATAATCTTCAGAAGCTCTTAGTGCTATACAAAATATATAATGATATGACTAGGTAAAAAGAACAACATGAAATTAGAAAACATAAAAACATGCTGAAAATATTTAAGGTAGGAAATATTATACGGTCTTTATCTTTGTTCTTGCAGTCGTAAACTTTGAGTGTTAAGAGCACTCTTGAAAGGAATCACTGTCTTTGTGTCTATTTTCAATAGGCCATTTGTTCCACGTTGCTGAGCCCTGGTATGCAAAAGAACCTTGTTCATATGACTTTGTTTTCATAGTAGGACTAATGTTTATAGGATTGTCTGAAGAGGAGCGTAGCTATCTTGCTGGTGTATACACATGGGTGCGGCCAGATATATATGTTGGATTGGAGTCCGCCAGTGAAACGTAGCACAGAGAACATAGTTCGTGTTTGACAGTGGATCGAATAGATATATACCAGTATAGGGTACAGAGCAGCGGTGATTTGTGCTCAGATCGTGATACCATAAGGATGATCCGAGGAGCCAGGTTTTGAAGTTTCTGGAGTAGATATGAGACGAACCCGACATAACTGAATTATTATAGCGCAGCATTGAAAGTACTAATAAGCACACTAAGCGTTTTACTCGCATTATATATTTGCGAATGGAGCTGATGCGTCAGAGCTCAAGATCTGCAGCCTTAAATATGTTCATGACATGTTGGTGCAATGCGTGAGTACTGTCCAGAGTAACACTTATGTGTCGTACTGACTGTGTGAATTTAATGTTGGTGTCGCTGATACTTATTGTTTGAGGTGAATAATGTGAATGAGAAAGTATTTTTGTTGTGATCAGAATCATAATTCATCTGCAGCTTGTTCCATGTCATCAGTGATTTGACATCAGACATGCACCTCTCTACTCCTTCGATGGTAGCATCATCTTCATTTGTATATTAGGGTGTCATCAACGTACAAACGTACAAATGGGTGAGACACTGGATGTTGATCCGGATGAAAACCACAACATAGATCAACTGGGCTAGAGTGTATTCCATTTGCATATACAATATGTGTCCTGTTAACTACCGTGAGTAAGTTAGTAAGGCTGTATTGTGAATGCCAAATGCAAGCTGGAGACTGTGAAGTAATATATCATATAATATTGTTACAAATGCTGCAGAAGGTGAGGACTGTAATCTGTCTGCTATCCAAAACAGAGAGAATGTTACTTACTCCTTCAGAAGAGGAGTTACAGTACTGAGGCGAGGGCGATATGCAGACTGTACATTGCTAAAAAGAATGTTTGTATTCAGATGTGACACAATTGAGATTAAAACAACTTTTTCGAATATTTGTTATTTGATCGGGAAATTATAAACTTCTTTAACCTTGTCAAGGACGAAATTTGCAAACAGGTCTGGAACGTCTACTGGACAGAAGGTAGTTAGAAGTCGTGTACCTTTACATTAGTTTGTTAGTAATCTCGAAGAGCTATTTGCAGCTGGAATTCTCCGTGATCTTAGTGCTGTAGTGTGATAATTAGGCTGCATGGACGGTGTTTGTGACCTACTTCTTTGTGGCGTTATCGGTTTGCAGAAGAGTAGTGCGTCTGGTTGAAAGTCAAATCCTCTCCTCGTTACTGCGGTTTCCTTTAGCAGTGCGAAGCAGGTCCCTAACACAGCTATACCACGGAGAGCATTTGTTGGCTAGGGTATGTTTCTCAAGCAATGAACGCAGGTAGTTATCGAGTAGTTCTGCTGTAGGAGGTAAGAAAGTTTTTAGGTTTGCTTAAATGTCAAAAATTAGTTTGGTTCGATTTATCAGGCAGGACAAAATGTACCTTTGTTATAGTGGAAGTGTTGGTTAGACTATTATCTATGCGGGATGTTAAAATATTCACGAAACACTAAAATACAATAATAAATCCTGTTCCAATTTGTTCCTCTGGCAGACAAATCGGACGAAAATCAATTTATATTAAACGATCTTAAAGCTGGAAAGGAAACACCAATAATATTGTACTGTATTCACTGATGACTAATACTGATATACTTTACTGTAATGTTATTTGTATCATTTTCATTTTCTTACAGCAAGAGAGACATAACGGTTAACGTCTAGCACATGTTCGGAATGTAATCGATGAAGTGCCGTCTTTTGCACACCTGCTGTTATATTAAAGCATTTCACGGGGACGCTTTACGTTAATCATGTACATATAAGAAAGTGACTGGTTTTATACCACTGGAAACATTTCGGCTATTCAAACCAACGTTGACCTAGACATTATATTTGATCGACAAATGTTTTACTCACATATTCTAAGCAAATCATGGAGGAAATACCATCGTATAATGAACCGAAAAAAATTGGGTTTCTTTTCTTTAGGGGAAATTTCAGGCGAACAAAATAGACGATTTGTTTTGGTAAATATCCAAGCCAAAATACAGCCTAATCATATTTGTATCACAAAAATGATCTAGGTCGCTCTGAACTCTTGCTTAAAAGGTCCATACGAATTAAGGGCGCAAGAAAGTTTTACGCAGACATTTAACGTTGCATACACGTATCTAATATAAAAATTAATAAATAAATAAGAAATTAGACGAGACAGGTCAAACTATTCCATACTATAGAATATTTATACTAAAGCCAAACATAAGAATATCATTCACATTTTTGACAAGTCAAATGGGAATTACCGAAGAAAAAGTTTATGCGCTCCACCTACAACTGTATGCATCTCAGAAGGCCAATTTTGAGAACACGTGATGATTATAATGCAAACACAAACCCTTTTCCAGTGTTACAAGTTTGAGAAACATTATGTATTTAATAGCTTGGTGCCATTCCAAATTCGTCGTCATCCAAGCATTTTTTTCAGAGATTCTACTTGCTTTGAACCAACGTGTCTTCTGATTTAATTGGATAGTTTTTCTTCCTATCCGACTATTAGAATTTCAATGCCTTCATACTGTGCAGTGCAATTACCCATGGTTAGATGTTGCCATTTATAAAATGATAAATCGATTTAACGCGATTCAGTTCATTGTCATATATAGTACTCTATAAATGTTAGAATACGCCTCACGCATATTAATACCTTGACGAATGCGATTTCCATCTGTCTGCTTGTTGCACATCATTTTCGTCTGTCCTTTTATTTCGCCTTAAACGAATTTGTGAACTTCTCAATTAAAGGAAATACTTGTCCCATAATTAAATAAAATGTCATCATGTCAAAATAAAACTGACTTTCGATCTCGCGTCTATTAAGGTTTTCACAAACCGAGACAGTGATTTTCGCATCTGTCGTACTTTTTTCTGAGGATGATATTGTATTGTAGCAACCTCATTCGAATTCAAATGTTTCAAATAAATCTGCATTTAGTGAGACATTACAAAATAACATATTGTTTAAAGTAAATGCCGAAAGATTTTTGTTGTGAACTGTTCAAACACAAATGCATAAATTTGGTATGATGATATCATTTAACATCATAAACTGAGCATGATCACGATAGGTTCGAAAATTGCCCTTTTGGATATAAGAAAATGTGGTCATTGTGACTAAATGATGACGTAGTTTCCTCCACCTAATTGAATGTGTAAGACGGATGTGCAGAGGACGAGGAATTGATTTAGTCAGAGAAGAATAAACTTCACGAAGTGTAAATCTGGACTATGTTGCTATCAAGATGGATTTCATGTATTGTGCAGTGTTATTACATGTTTTGTTTAATGCAATGAAAAGTGCCGAAAGTGATTGTAAGTATATCGATACCCTCTATCTATCTATCTATCTATCTATCTATCTATCTATCTATCTATCTATCTATCTATCTCTATCTATCTATCTATCTATCTATCTATCTATCTATCTATCTATCTATCTATCTATCTATCACTCTCTCTCTCTCTCTCTCTCTCTCTCTCTCTCTCTCTCTCTCTCTATATATATATATATATATATATATATATACATATATGTATATATATATATACGAATCACGTCCTTTATATTACGTTGTTCAATGACATCCATTATCATACAAATCAAATGCTTAATTGGGTCAGAGAAAAACATGAATATGTAACTAAAACCTAATTAAACAGACTAAGTAGAGACATGCGTCCATATATAGACGGCATTGAAAGGATAATGAGAATACTGTGACCAAATTCGTGTGGCACAGAATATCCTCATTACTGTACTTTTAAAAAAATCATATTATTATCTCCCTTTGATTCTGAGAATCTAATCATATAAAACAAACATGATTTAAACGTTCTATTATTAAACATTATCAATGTCGTTCATCGAAAAACATTCGTGTCAAACTAAGTAGAGCTCTTAGTATTCTTTGCTCGTTTCCTCCTACACCATATTAAATAGAAGAACTTTTTAAAAAAAATATTATTCGCCATTGTTAGTTTCCATAAAACTTACAACGGAATATTATATTATAAATAGAAGAAAATATCGCTGTTATCTACCTGTAAATAATCAAACTCAATTACAGGCTTAAAGGTATTGTTATTTTAGTCGTATGAAACAAGTTTCAAAATAAATGGGAAGTATACCATCTCAATGAGAAAAACATTTCAGTTTATATTGTCATCATACATTTTTTTGTCAAGGTCAAATACATTTATGTAAATTTTCAGTGAATGTCTTTCTTTTTAAGTGCATCACTCTTTCATTATTTTTATTTCGTTTTTAGATGAGGATATAATTGCTATGGCCGGTTGTAATATTTCCCTTACATGGATTTTACCGAGTACCGGGAAGGATTTCGTTGAATTCAACATTGGCAGTTCGTACGAGAGACCAATCGCAACTTTATCTTCTGATCAGCATTGCCATGTACGGGACAATTCAACAATGCTTTGCAACATAAATAGTAGTGGCGATGGGCTGATCATAGTGCTGAATATCTTCAACGTAACTGCAGGACAGAGTGGTAACTACACAATTTGGAGAAAATCTCTATTGCCGGAAAAGTCTTCAAACATTGCTAAAAACGTTGTTGTAATCGGTGAGTCGAAACATTAGAACGACAGCCAATAAGTTTTGTATCACATAAATTCATAAAACAATCAGACTTTTATTTATTCCTTTATTTTTTCAATTTGTTTCAAGACAGCATATAATAAATCATGTGGAAAATGCTGATACTTTTTGCCATTATGATTACCAGTATATCAAAATATTATAGGTATGAAATCTGAATTACTATTTTCTTATTTATATACCGATCGTTAGTATTGTATTTGGAAAACCATAAGCTATGTTGAATGAATCACATAATTAAAGGATAACAATATATATCCATTTATGATGTGGACCTTTACATTACCTTGGCTGATAGGCATGGGGCGATTGGGACGATTCAGGAAAGAATAGACCTTTGAAATGCATATTTCTTTGTAAAGGTTGCATGTATCCAATGAAATTACGTCAGGTTGTAATACATATTGTTACGTTTGAATGGTGCCACAAACAAGTTAACACCATATAACTATTTTAGCAAATCCTAAACCTGAGTTTGAATCAACTTCAAAGATTAAAACACTGCTGTTTTAGTGTCTCAGTCAATCCTAATAGTAAATACTGTCTTGAAGAACTTAATATGTATATCATGACATAATCGTTGTACTTTTTTGCATTTCGAATTTAAGCACATATGTTGTGGCGTTGAAGAAATAAAACATTTGTAAGGTAATAGCATGTCCCAAAAGTCGATGATAAATCCGAACTTATGATAATCGCAAGTAATTCTGGAGTGGTTTATTTGCAAAGAAAGCTTACCTTTTATTCAGTGAGCAAAGTATACAAATTATTCTTTAATTCTCTAACGCTAAACATTAAAAGGGTGGATAAATCTAAAATTGACTTAATTTCGAGGGCGACTAAAATTAAAGTTGTTGATGTATTTCATCGAAATTTGACAAAAAAGCAAAGTGTATGAACGATTAACAACATTTTTACATATATAATAAAATTTTGTAATTGTATCTTTTTTGCCAATGGCAGCTAAGAAAAATGTTGATAACCATTTGCTTGCTATACCGGTTAATATACATCTTTAAAAGGCTATACCGCATCGACTGTACGTTCCCGAGTGTTATAAGCACGTTCCAAAAAACTGTGAAATTCAACACAAAGAACAAAGTATCAATTAAGTTTTGAATTGCCCTTGATATGCATTGTAGACAACATATAGTCTCAAAATATATTGTCTTTCACACAGGAAAGCCAACAATAATGGAAGTACGGAAACCAATCGTCGGCCTGCCATTTGAAATGACCTGCAACACTACCTATGAACAAGAACATTTTTTATATACGTGGAGAATAAATGATATAGAGAGTATAACAGTCTACAACGTAAATTCGTATAATATTTCCAGTCTTGGCATGAATGACAATTTTAGCAACGTTACATGTCAAGTATGTTTTAATGAAACATCAAGTAACTTCTCGAGAGTAACCTGCGAAAATGATGCCTGTTCGATAGACAGTGATCCATACACAATACAAGTACTATGTAAGTAAATTTGACTTTTGTGTTGACAGAACGATAGAAAGACACACACACACACACACAGACATATATATATATATATATATATATATATATATATATATATATATAGAGAGAGAGAGAGAGAGAGAGAGAGAGAGAGAGTTATAGTATACACCGTTACCGTTATAAATGTATGAAGACCTATTAGACGAGCTATAAGAGAGAACCGAACAAGTGTTACTCATAAAAACAACTGTTCTTACTTGCGAAATAAGTGTAACCTATTGCATGTCACCAGTGACACTCTCATGAGAATAGGTAAATTGGGAGCACGTGATCTGTAAAAGTACATAGATCTTCACTATGACATTGATATATTGTGATTGCCACATTCTACCTTGTAACGTCATCATGTCTAATCGTTGTCTCTCCAAGTAAATACATCGTTACTTTGTGCTGCTGCATATTAAATAAAATCTTCAAGAATCTGCATTAAAGATATATTAAAGAAATAAGTGCAGAAAGTGCTATCCAATTGTATGTTTGTACGTATATATAGGTGACGATTTATCCCGATATCATTTGATCTCTGTAGTCATAACATGGTGTATTAATCATTATTCTTTCTAAAGGGTATAATAAACAGCGAGACGAATGAAATCATGAATGAAAATAGTGATAATTTGGGACTGCCGTTGATATTTGTACGCCTATAACAACATTTATAATAGCTTTTGATGCTATGGAAACGTACATCAATTTCACCGAACGTGAAATGTTATTTTCAATATGTATCGTAATGAAAATGTTATCCTAGTATACCAAGCCTATATTCGTTTCCATAAACCTTACCGGTTTTGGATTTATCAGTACGAATAACGTAGAGTAGCATTCCACAAATTTAAGGTTTTAGACATAGAACCCGGATATTCTGATTAAAACATGCCCGTGAACAGAAACATTCTGGGTATGGCTCGATGCATGATACATAAAATGTTCCCATTTAAACGGCGACAATTTTACAAATGCCGTTAGGTCTGAAGTCACAATAACCAAATGACTTGCTACTGGTAACAGCAACAAAACATAATTTGCGGTTATCGATATCGACCGATCCCATCACAATTTCATCAGACATTTGCAGAAACACGATTAAAAAAAAGCACATGTATTTTAGTGATTGTTGAAACATCGCTTGCTTCTCTTTTCAACACCTATCATTTGATGAGATTCTGTTATTTCTTGTACGTGGAAGTCAGTATCAAAATATCACTTGTAGGAAACCATTAGCATGGATAGCTGCACAACATTTAATTTAGACAGCATTCGCTGGATCCATTCATCGTACTAGTGGCTTAATCAAAAAATCTATGTCCTTAGGTTTAGCTAAACTGCTGTGAGACGCACGTTGAGAGCCTTTTCGACTCCTTAGTAGACTAGAATGTTCTGTATGGCATACTCCTCAAAGTGTGGTATCTTAATTTACAGCCTGATTTACGTCAATGTCAAGAAACGTTGACATCTGATAGAAGCTTGTAGAAACCTTTATTTGATTTTAAAGTTTTGAAAGAATTTCCAAATAGTAATTGATAAATGGTATAATGCTTTACAGAGCAGGTCTAACGCTTTCATGGCATTGATGTAATCTCTTTAAGATAGACATTGATTGATTAGGTTTTGGGCCAAACTTTCGAAAGGTCTCTCAAGAGTGAGACTGCAGTTGAAACAAATGTATACACCTTTCTTTTCAATACACAGAAAATGACGGAAGTATGCTATTACAAATAATCGACAACATATTCTTTTTTTAAAGGCTAACACATTTTTGTTTACAAATATGAAATAGTATAAAAGAAAATGATAAGATTAAATAAGGTGAATAAAGACTGTTGACTAATATATTCATAATGCTGACAACCTACTTTCACGTACTTTCTACATTTCACAATAATAATGCTTGAACCTTCTTGTAAATATCAAAAGACTTTTGTTTTGTATTTGTCATGAGCAGATTTGACTACCAGTTTAAAATGTTATAGATCTATTTGGAAAATACAAGAAATGGCTAATATTAGCAGTGACTAATTTTAATTTGTGCAACCTTCTTGTCGAGGCGCACTTTTCCTTTTTTGTACCGACATGAGGTATTACAACTTTCAAAATATTATATATAGATGACAAATTATTTCTTTTAGATATTTCTGTTATCAGAGTAATCCTGAATAAATTAGACATGAAAATAATTATCGACTGATGCGTCATAATTTAGATCTAAAATCAGCATTAATGTCAGTTTATAATGTGCGCAATATTCAAATGATTTCGAGTTTCTAATGGAAAACTAATTAGATCAGGGTTAGAATAATATACATTTCTCTTTAACGTCTAGATTATAAACTTGAATTCAATACTTATATATACTTCACTTGGAAAATGTCTTTGACGTTAAACGACATAATATGATATAATAAAGCGATTATTGCCTTCAGCCTTGGAAACGTTTCTCCAGTCTGGTGGAGGATAGTGCAACCCTCCACTACCCCCCCCCCCCCAATCACAGCGAGAAACACGCTGCAAGGCCTAAAATCAGTTCAAAATTAGCACATTTAGATCTGAGGGTTTTACTATAGCATACAACGGAAGAGCCTGACGACATTGCATGTCACACATCACACATCGGTGATCTTTCTGATGTGCACTGAAGTAAAATTTCTGAAATCTAAATTAAGACAGATATATACAAGACAAAATGGCTATATTATAGATGACACTTACACGTCGATTTCATTTCCAGGTATATTTTGTTTCAGATGGACCAGACAATGTATCGTTCAGTCGTGAAGAAAGACATTTTTACCTCAAGGAGCATGATATTTTCGCAATAGATTGTTTCGCTAATTGCTACCCAAACTGCATATTTTTGTGGAAGGGTCGTGTCACTGTAGAAAGCCAGAAACTAAACATCATCTTTGAGTCAAGAATGGCTGGACAGTACGCATGTCATGTTACCAATCAACAAACAAATATTACATTAGTATCAGACCTCATTACCCTGCATCATGTTAAGGAAGGTAAGTTGGATACCTAATTCTTTATATCACACATGTTTCCGTTCTTACTTACATATTCAGGGTAAATAAATAAACTTTTTTTCACGATTATTAAGACCACAAAGATTTAGCTATAGAAAATATTATTTTATATTATAGATAATATCTTACAAATGATGCGACATAGACAAATCAATGCACACCCGTTTCAGAACGCGTGTTTCTACATATATGTTCATTCTAATTAGTGATTACCACTTTGTGCTAACTCTTCTGACAATACCTTGTACCCTGAAATGCTGAGCAGAGATCCCCGTTACATAAGCTTACAAATGGTCTACAAATTATAGCACGTAAAACATACGCACGTACACATCTTTAGCGAGTGAAAATGAGTATACCCTTTATATAAACTAGTATTAGCTGTTATTCCTATAATGCATAATACATTGGTATGTGATACACGATTGAAGGAGGAAAGAAACGACAAGATGTTCCATTTGATCGGTATGTGCTCTTATACTTTACTATTTCTAAGACATTTAAATCCTGCTTAAGAATTCAAAGAATGTAGCTTCTAGTAATTATGTGTTCTCTCTTGAAACGTACGCAACATCATCAGTCAAGTAGGTTTTATATCTTGGGGTTACTACCATGTAAAATAGCTGCCACCATCACTTCTGACCGGTACTTATGTTTAATTGCATAATGACGGTAGTACTCGAACGAAATCCACTGATCTATTTGTATTTATATTGAAATGGGAAACCACGTCAGCAATTAGGTAGCAAACGTGATTATAAATTGCAAAACATTCATATCTGCAAAAAAGAACTGTTATATTCGAGGATGGTAGTGTTTATGCGTGAGAGGGAGACATGTGTGCGCGAATAGTTCCAAATGTCGTAATGTTTAAACAGTGCCCCCATTATAACAATGTATATTAGGTTATACAAGTCAAATGTTGTAACTTTCATATGACGTTTCTGGCACAAAGAAAAACAGGACAAGTCATTCAGAAACTATTTTCCTTCTTCGTTCTGTCTGCGTCGTAACTGTAGGCAATCAAATTTGCTTTAACAGTTTGAGACATTCAGGAACGTTCTCTACATTACTCTGTTCTGCTTTATATTAATCATCGGTGTATTGTTTGTAAAACCATGTTGCCTGATATATGTGCCTTACCGTTGTGGCTCATATGTGTTACAAGTCGAAAGTTCCTTATTAAGCTCAAATTGGAAAACGTGTAGTTTCAAACAGCTGTGTAAATAGTGCAGATCCTCTACAATGGACAGTGCACATCGTTAAGTAAACTGCGATCTATGTAAGGGACAACTGAAAGTTTCACAGTTACGTCTTTTCTAGATATCTGTACTTTATGCACAGAAATCCGAATTGCCTCAAAATGTTCATGCCTGCTGAAAAAGAATCATTTGATTTTAGCATTTGTCAATTACCATATAATGTCGGTACAAGACTGTATTATTTAGTCATCTAGTGTATACATAATCGGTTAAATATTGTAAGAGATTTCAACCATACACGTAAATACGGAAACCTCTGTTTTTCGAGTTCAGAGTTAACAGTCAATAATATACTAAATGCGGTTCACAGTCGCAACGATAAGTGTAATATGTTCGTGTCAGGCTGGTGACCATTATGTAAAGAACTATTATACGGAAATTATTGTTTATTTTATTGTAGGTAATGTTAGGAACAGTTTACGTAGTCAAGTGTATTGGTGAGACAATCATTCTATGCAAATGGGCATGACTGCAAAAACAAAATATATAGCGACTGCTTTCCTTCCGGATTGGTAGACGTCAGTATTCAGTCCCAGTTTGTTACAAGCTCTACTTGAAACTTTTATGACACCAAATTTGCTTTGGTCTTCACATTAGTTGCTATATTCTTGACCTGTATATGGTATCTGGAACTGCAACTTCAATATTGGGTTAGAGAGAAAGCTAGTATTGCACGTGCTAATATGTGAGCTCACTGCTTTTTCATTCGCAAATTAGCAAATACGTTTTTAAAATGACAATGACGAAGCTCACAATAAGCCGATATTGTCCAAATTTAGTTTTGTTTATCATGATTGTGATCATTATAATGTTATAGCTAAATGTGATTCCAGGGACGCAAGTCGAGACATATTAATCACATCCCACCGTCTTTGATCATTATGTTGACTCGTTTTGTGACCTGGAATTCCACGTATTTCGTGACTGGCCTAATCAGAGTAAATATAAAAATATTACATGAATAACATTGTTACACAATTAAATTCAGAACGATTGTTTGAAACAATTTAATTTTAATTTAGTGGCCGACACTTTTTATAATTTGATTCCAAAGTGGATATTGTATACATTTTGCATAACACAGATGTTACGAAGAATGTCTATACGTCTTTTAATTATGTAAAATTTGTTTTTCATGACTATGTTCTATTTAAACTCTCGCCGAATAAAATTAGCTTACAATAGAATGTAGTAAATATAAACATACAGATGCAATACGTGCCGACGCAACGTCGTTGGCAAGGAAAGCGAGTTCATTCATTCCCTTTGTCTCGATGTACATGAACACAGAAAAAAGCTGTTTTACAGCTTGAGAAACTTGCCAAACAATACTAGCATGGAGGAGCTAGACACGAATCTTAGCGATAAAGACGATGAATTAGATATAAATATTTGAGATAAATCAAAACACACAAAAATATGTCGCGTATTCCGATTCATTCAATTTAACAAATTCTGCTTCCATATCCACTGTCTACTGACCGTTACTAAGATGCAGTATCCGAAATATACTCAAGCTCAAAGATAAGACTATTATCCAAAGTGCAGCGGACTATGAAATTTAATATACATAAAGATTTGTCCTGTCACTGTATTTATGGATATGGATTAAAAGAACAATAATATCAACATATTTCAGTTGAACAATTATCAAAACTGGCATGACCTTATCCTGCATCATGTTTCCGTATTACAAGCAACTTCTGTAACCTAATTATATTTACAAAATCGCTTTCATTTGATAGTGTCATATTGCTTTTGAATAATTGTCCTATTCTGTGCTTGGAGTTTATCCACTGGTAGCAGCACGATGATTAAGTGAAAACACCAAAGGTATGCGAATTAAGTATTTATAATAATGAAGTACTAGAGTCTCTACAAACCCACGTCATAAATATCAATGCAATGCTGAACTAAAAAGTAAGAAAAGAAACACGAATACTCTTATAAGACTTACACTTTGACACAATATTCATTGTTTTGCAAACCATGATCTTAATACAGAATATATAGCTAAACTTTAATATGAATATACATAAAAATTCAACTTATTATATCATCCTGACGCTGTCAGACACAATTAATGTAGTTTTAACTCGACACAACGTAAACATATACACCATCAACATTCCGAATTTACTGGTCAAAATTCATATGCATTGAACGAACTATATATTGTAATATCTCTGTCGTCTTACCGATCAGGCCGCTATGTTGTCAAATATATTCAATCATTTTATCCTTAACGAATTACGCTTTCTTGGGTCAATTCACAAGCATCTCAGCCACATGTTTCTCTCAAAGTTCGATAAACCTTTTATGTATGTTATTACAATGTGATAAATGTTCTAATGTTTCTAAATTCATCTTGTATGAACATGAAAAGTACTAAAAAACTAATCGCTTTTCTTTTTCTATTATATATATATATATATATATATATATATATATATATATATATATATATATATATATATATATGTGTGTGTGTATGTGTGTGTGTGTTCCCAATTTGATTGTCAAAAAAGCGCAATTAATTAATCACATGCCCCTCCACGTACTTTCTTTGAAAAAGCATGTATAATTCAAAGGCACACAAATTGCCAGAAGTACAAAGTTTGAAATTTCAAATTATTAAAAATTCAAAGGTTCCTATGCTTTAAAATCCATTGACCATGCTAAAATATATAGACATATATAGACTCAACACATTCTTTAAATATTGGCGTTGTCTGGTTCCAGCAAAACACTACCTTCGTTATAAACAAGAATACCAAAACTGTACTTTTCAGACCAAACAAAAACTTAAAATCATGTCTCTTCTTACACATGGGAAAGACACGAGAAGGTAAATTTTTGACTGAATACTGGTCTCCCCAGATATTCAAAAATACGTCATTACTCATTTTTTATTTATATAAATCAATACATAAGCTGTTATCCCAAAACCAATAAGGTTTTAAAAAATTATACTATTGTCAAAAGGGTTTGTGACGTTACTACCTCTCTTACCAGCAAATAGTTAAAAGGATTGTTAGTGGTGTATCGCTGTTAAATTTCAGAATTTGTTTTTACCTTATGAATCACAAATATTTTTACTTCAGAAGTGATGAAATTTCTAGATGTTAAAATTTGTTTGTATGCATATATAAACAGTTTATCTCAAATTATCTGTCCTCATGGCTTTTATGTTTTCCATCCCGCGTTATTGTTCCTAAGGTGCAAACATTTAGAATCACGTTTCATCACGCTGTGTTCAAGTAAACTCACCTTAGAAAGTGTACAAACTGTAGGTTAAAACAATGTTGACATTTGGAGTAACCTATATTCTGATATGTCCAACGTGTCAGCACAGCTATGGATACAACGTGCATTAAGTCTTTAAAAAAATCAGTTTAATGGTTGGTACTACTCAAAGAATAAAACAATACCATATGATCATTATGTGTACAGCGTACATGACAGACTTACATTTTCCACTCGTTATACGAATGAAATTGTCTTCAAGTCGTTTCATGTGAAATCTTTGCGGATATTGTTGATATTATCTTCTAGATTCAATTAAACATCGACAAATTAATGTATATATAACACTTTAGGAAATCTTATTGAATACTGCTTACAATCTTATTTCATGTAATTTACTGCGCATAATTTGAGTTTTGTACATATTAATATATCTGGGCCATTATAAATGGGTTCAATCGTCGATTTTACGATTATGATAAATTAATAATAATAAAAATATTAAGTATCATTCTTCTTTTTCATCATCATGATCATCATCATCTTCATCATCATCATCATCATCATCATCATCATCATCTTCTTATTTTTCTTCTTCTGATGATCTGTTTCGATTTTGTAATATATTTGTATAAGTATATATTTGCATTTATATAATACATTACAACAAATCGGACACTATTAGTTTATCTCTAGGATGATTGATTGTATGATGACCTACTCCGATTGTCTTGTTTTACAATAGATATAGGTTTCTCTTACAGTCCAAAAAGACTGAATAATGTTCTGTTTCAGGATATATCATTGTTTCGACGTTTTAAGTTTTATGTGTCAAAAACACAATATAGCGCTTTTTACTTACAATTTCAGACTTCCAACGGGAAAACAACTGGCTAGGAACAGTCACTGTTTGCGTGTTCCTCCTTATTGTTGGACTTTTAATAGTAGTCACCATTTGGCGTACAAACACAACCAGAACGATGGGTATGAGTGTACAACACTATTATCTTTAGCATGTTATATTTTTCTGTTGTCGACAAATAAGGTAAATTAAGATCATTCAGTACAGAAAATGTCATTCGAGCCAAAACAAATTAAAACTACATATATCATCAAAAAATTAGAACCACTAAAATTATCAAAAACTCATCAATTTTGAATATTGCTTATATAAATAATACTATCATAAAATAATCTTTTACATATTTTGCAAAGAAAACATGTTTATTTTTTGTTTCAAACATGTTTAATTTTATATACACATTACTACTTTATCTCAATACAAATTTATATAAGACTTTTTAAGTTGTTTTCTATTTGTAAAACGGGTGGACCTTTATTTTATGTGGTTGAATAGTAAGTATAATGTTACTGTTTTCATATGTAAGTTTTGTCTGGAAGTATGATTTAATTCTTTTATCTCCTTCAGAATGATTCAATAAAGATTTCATTATATTTTCCCCATCTTTACTTCGTTTGTAGTGGGTATTTCGACGTACACTTCATGAATAAGAGTAAACTAATAATACTTATGAAAGATAACTATTTATAAGGTGTAACGTATGTACATATGCTAATTGGAAACAGGTAAAACTTTACAACATGAAGGGAATATAAACAATAAAAGAATATTATACATTCCCTCAAACATTAATGAAATGTGCAATTACACTTTATAAGAATATAAGTTGACAGTTAATCAGGATTGTTTCAGTATGTACATTTTTACGATTATGATAAAATAATAATAATAAAAATCTATGTTATGTCTATACTTGACGTTACGAAATATGCATCAGTGTGAACTTAATGAGATCCTCTACATCTTCGCTAATGAGAAAACATTTTATTCTCGTTCCCAAATACTAAAAACTGTATTGTAAATGTTCTATGTTAGGAGCATATATTTGATACAATTTACTTCATTTTATGTTGTAACATGTTCCCATCCCATATTACCTTGTTTGTCATGTACCGAAAATTCCAGCTCATAAAAATTACCTTTATTATGAAGTCCGTCATTCTGGCTTATTTTAAAAGAATGGGTTCCAAATGAATTTTTTAAAGTAGCTAAGTAGGTTGATAAGTATTGTATTTCTCCATGTTTTCTTCAATCACCGACACATCTCCAAATGCCCGTTATGAATAATTATAGCCTACGTTAAGGTTTTATAATATATCTACCAATTTTGCAAATTTTATTTTTAGTTAAATAGTTCCAGATACTGGTCTTAAAAGTTCCAATAAACCATTCCACCACTGACATTCTATGTCAGAGGAGGTGGAGAAGTTTCTAATATATTCTACTTCGATATCAATTCCATTCCTTCATCAAAATGTATTTTGTCTGGTTTCCGCCCTTTAAAGGTCTCTCGACCCTATGTCCATTTCTTGATTTTAAGTTCATAGACCGGGCAAACTTTGAGAAAATATATATTATTGTAAGTATATCTGTACATGAGATCGGCGATATTAGAACAGGTAAACTTTGTTTTACAAATTGAATATAGGAATGAATTTGGCTCCCAATTCAGTGCTACACTTTGTCAAAAGGTTTCCAGTACATCTGTACATGCAAATAAGCGTGCGATGTGTAGTTAATATGTTTTGTTAACTAAACAAACGGTGGACCTGTAGTCCTAAAATTGGGAATATATTAACACAATATATTAATAATTAATTTGAGAAAACGTTAGGACAATGTTCCTGAAAATGTTACTAAACAGACGCTAGAACAATGGTCCTTGAAGAGTTTTGAAAATACTCATTACAATTGGTCATCAAGACTAGGCGTGTAGCCTTAAAACAATTCTGATTAGAGAAAAGTAGGCTAAACCAGTGGTTGTCAAACTGTATACAAAGACGTTACGATAGTGATATCAAGAATAAAAAATTACCAAAATGTAAAAAAACCACCAAACATAATGGCATTGGCCTATGCTATTACATGACATTATGGTTTGATATTAATGGGTTGTCAAGGTGTTTTGCTAAATAATCAAAATAGTTCACATCTACATGATTGTTAAATACTTTGCAAAAACTTGATTTTCAAATTTAAAATGAATGAGAAATGGCAAACTGGGTAATACGAGTTCCTTGATGCATATGTTTCATGTTATAAGTAATAAAAAAGTTGGAAACCACTGGTAATACTGTTATCACATTAATTAAGTCTTAAATTTATGGCCAATAAAAACTGTACTGTACAAATAGCTTAAGAGGTGGATATCCTTCTGCCATGAAACAAAGTCTGTTTGGAACCGGTGTTAATGTTATTTTAAATGCTACGACTCTATGGTCGCAAACTAAATAAAAGCAACAAACAAAACGAAAACAGTTCGCAAAACGTAACAAATAAAATGATCATCATATTTATAATGAAAATAGGAGAGGAGCTTACATTATTATGAAACGAATCCCAAAACAATGGAAAGTTTTGTATAAATATAAAAAGAAAATTTGATTTAGGCCTTTTCAAAAAGGTTTTGAGCAGAACTCCTTCGAATAATTCACAACAATTATTCAAGAACAATGTTATACTCCAAATAATGAGCACTTTCTATTTTCACTGAACAGTAAAATCTGAGGACAACTCCAAAACCATAATGAATTGGCCAGTTCTTTCCTGATATACTATGGAATTGTTGTCTCTTAACAGACCCAGGTCATGTATGCAAAATCTAAATAAATATATTATGCACAATTCCAAAACATGAATAAAACTTAGAAAATTAAAATAATGTAGCAGCAGTTACAGAAAATATAGTTATACATGCCACGTAAACGAGTAAAACCCTCAAAATGCAAAAACGGTTTCTTCCAAAGTTGTAGCAAAAAATAACATTTTAACTAATGGTTGATAATTTCACTAAATCAGCGGCTTTCATTAGCGTAACAATTATCATAATACTCTACAATACATAGCCTGTTCGAATGCTCCTGGAATAATTAGCTGCATGTGACCATGTAAATTGTCTATATTCAAAATGCCACCTCTTGGGATTATGTGTATAATGAACGAACGTCTTGTGCTTTAAGAGTTTAAACGTAATTTTGATGTTTTTTGTTTATGTTTGACTTCTTAATAACGTTGTTGTGGATTTAACGCCTTTCATTAAAGCATGTTAGGCTAAACATTATTGCCAATATAACAGAAGAAGAACTGTGGAAAATCATGGGAAGAATACAAGAAGCTGCTGCAAGCTTATTGACGTACTCACACTGAATAACGCGATTTGTCTAACGAGTGCTGACAGAGGTAAAGAGGCACTGATCGGTAAAGGCGACAGTTTCGGACCTTATGGGGAACTGGCGTCATATTTTAAAAAAGAGATGAGGCACTAGTTAGTAAAAGGAAAACAGTTCATTATACATACATATTATAACAAATTGGTCACTATTGTCTAGAGTGCATTTACAACATTTTCAGATTCTGGAAAATTGTCTCAGGTACGTGTACAACAAACACAGACCGATGTGTCGTTGATAGAACTAGAAAGGCATAAAAGACACATACATATACCATCTAATAAAGGGAGGGAATGCAAAAGGACTATGAGATTGGAGTGTCCTAACAAGTCAACAGAAGACAATTTCAGACCAAGCCACCTAGAAAACCATTACAGTACTATTGATGATGTAACACTGAGCCATATTCCTCTCGCTATATGTCCCCTTTCTCGCTCTCTATCTATCTGGATTTCATAGTGAGGTGAAATATGCTGTTATAAATATAATAAAAGAGTTTCAGAGCTCAATGCATAACTATTGTGTGCATCTAATCAAACCTGTAAAGTGTTCTAACAATTATGGATGTGTCCAATGTCCACGTGACTGAATCGTTGTAAAATATTTCTCGTGATTATAATATAATACATTTTATTTTCTATAAACTGAGAAATTGTTGGTACTGATGTTAATGTCTGATGTTTCTCTCACGGTTTTGGGTAGTAAATAATGTTTAGTAACGTCAAAATAAGAATCATCGTTGAAAACAAATAAAGCGACCATTGCCAGATACTTTATTGGATCTTACCGATCGTAAGCCACATATACCATGCTTTCCAACCCAGCGAAAGTTTCATTTTCATTCTTTTGTTATTGTGTTAGTTTGTTTAAAATAATACATTAAAATAATACATTCTTGAATCATTCATGTTCTTCTACTTCAGGATGCCTTGTCCGATGACAATCTCGGAATGGACTTATTAATTCACAAAACGTCTCACGAACCAACAAGAAATACTGAGCATATAAACTACGACTATGCTCATTCTATAGGAATATACCAGGTGGAGACAGCTTTTATGCATGAAGCTGATGAATCCTCATTAACCCCAAGCAATGATTTTGTCCGTACGGTTGAAATATTTCTGGATGAAGGAAACGAAGTGCCTGATACAGATCATTCGTATCTAACTGTAATCGATGATTCTGTACATTCTATGGAAGTGTGTCAGGTTGACGAAACTGACGTGAATGACGTAGATAAAACTAACATCAGTACGATAAATGGATGATAGACATTATCTGTGAATTACTGAATATAAAACGAGTACATACAATATAAATATAGAACATTGTTTGATGTAAGAGATACTTGTACCCATTTTGTGTAGAAGTTTAGGATATATAAAAGCATTTATGAAATAACTTGTTTATCGTAAAGAATTTCAAACATAAATGAAGATGGAATAAATAGGATTCAAAATGTTACAAATATGACGGATATTGTCTATATATGCTCGCCAAAAATTTATTTATCAAAACTAGTAATAGAAAACGTATTTTTTAATACTAGTTATCATTGTATCGCTGATACTTGCATACTTTGTTATTCAGAATGGCCATTTTATCTTCTTATATACTGTATTACACTGAATGAACGAACCCTATCATATTTTAATATGGTATGACCACAATTGTATTATGAAAATTATTGATATACATTAGGAGACACGTTGCTCCTAAACATTACATACTCTATGACTGCCTCAAATAATTCATAACATATGTATATATTCACAGATTCATATAATATTGAAGGATGTGAATCTGAGTCCAGTGTCCCGACAGTTTTTCAAGACCATTCATATCATGTATATTCATACAGTCTGTAATACCGATACACGACTTTGACAATATTTATTACATGCTCTGTCAAGAAGCTATCTTAGGAATATAACGATACACGACCTTGACAATATTTATTACATGCTCTGTCAAGAAGCTATCTTAGGAATATATTGACAAATGTGTAGCTTATTATCTATTTAAGATACAATCAGACTCATTGCATTGGGTACAGGAACGAACAGAGACGATAAAAAGATAAAAAGATAAAAAGAAAGATATTTTCATTATTAATTCCTTTGTAAAGACGTATTTTTAATATCCAAAACGTTTTAGATTGAATTCCTGATTATGAAAGATTGCTGGTTGAAAGTATGTGTGTGGTGTATGATTGTGAATATATATATATATATATATATATATATATATATATATATATATATATATATATATATATATATATATATATATATATATATATATATATATATATATATATATATAGAGTTTTACTAATATTTGTTTTATGAATAATTCACATTTCTACATAAGTAATATATTATACCTTGATATATAATTGATAAATGTTAAATGGTTCATCAAAACTCAAATTATTTAATACAATAATATGGCGTACATAAAAAATATATTCGTGAAATAAATATGAATTTTTTTACATAATTGATCATAATGAAAATATTTTGAAGACGCCTCTACAATTGTTAAGATTTAATAAACTATTTTTTCTATGATATATATATATATATATATATATATATATATATATATATATATATATATATATATATATCTATCTATCTATCTATCTATCTATATATATATATATATATATATATATATATATATATATATATATATATATATATATATATATATATATATATATATATTAGTTTAAACTTTCACTGCTTCTGTAAATTAGAATAATATAAAAACATGTTTAACTAATTGCAAACAGGGAACATGTTAAAGGAAAAGGATTCATGATGGTCGAATAGAGGTTTGGAAGTTCTACCGTTTGGATATACCGTATTAAAACTGAATCCAATATGTATCATGTAGTGTGTGTGTGTGTGTGTGTGTGTGTGCTTGATATGGATATGGAAATATGATCTCTGCAGTGTAGCAGTTTATAGTGATGTTTAGGACTAGGCATCTTTCGACAGACATCTATCGTGATGCCCCACCCGGTCACGTTACCGTGACACCTGGTCGATCAGTCATACCACTGTTAAGGTTGAGCTACAAGCGAAGCAGCTGTTAGTACTATGTTTTATAAGTCTTTGATATGACTCAGTCGAGGATCCAACCCACGACATCCCGCATCAAAGGTGGACTCTCTGATGTTCCACCCAGAATCAACTATAACAATAGGTTGAAAGGAGAAATGTTGCAAACAACGGGAGCTGTTGTTAAACTGTGTGGAAACATGGGATGCAAATGATTGGTCCATAAAGCAAATATTTGTCTGTTATATGCTGGTTCATACGTTTAGATATGTGTTGACTGGTTTGTCCAATGTATTAGATGCCACATGTTGTGCAAGCGATCAAATAAAAAAATTGTTGTTGCACAATTAGTATCACAATGCATATTAAATGCTTCTTTCGTATTATTACGATTGAAATGAGTATATTCATTAATAAAGAACTGTGCAAAGATCTAGGTCAATTTCATTTAGTTGATGATCCTTTAGAATATGATTTATTTTCTTCTAGATTTAAATTAATTAGGAAATTTTTAAGACTTTTTGGCAATTGAAAAGCAAGCGTGGGTTAGCTATTGCGTAGCAATTTAACACCTGCTTTACATGATAATTTTAATAAAGCCCAATATTTATTGATAATCTTACCTTGTGCAAGCAAACGTGGATTATATCCGATAACGAAAAGGAATGATTGTTTTTATTTGATTTTATATTGTAAAGCGTCAAGTTATGTATTAGAAAATAGGTTTTGGAATGCAGTATTAATGATGTCAATAGGTAATTGCTATTGCCAAACTGCTGACCTAAATCTGTAAAGATGATTTAAAACAGTATCATCCGAAATAATTCTTCTCCATATTTTTAAAAGTACATACAGTTATCAACAGAGCTATATGCATATTTGATATCAAGTTGTATGCATTATGTAGTATTCATTCATTGTGACCTTCATAAATATGTTACAACTGTTTCCGTTATTTTATTTCACGTGTATGACATCCACATGTTGCTGCGTTGTCTGTTGCATAAATTGAATGATGACAGATTAATGCTTTGCTTATCGCTTTTGATAAATGACTGGATATTATACTTTGCTGTAAGTTGGAAAGACGCTGCCCACCCTATTATATTTATTTATTTTTAAACATTGATTCAATATGAAATGACTACAGTCTACACAGCACAACATGTTAATTCAATATAAGTGAGATAGTCAGGTTGTAATTAGTGAACATATTTAGTGTTAGTAGGTTTGCCATATTATTTTCTTGAATTAACTCAAGATCAGGCACAGTGAATACATCAATGAAATGGATAGCGATATTAACAACATCCCGATGCAATGTTTGTTGTATGTGTATAATATATATATATATATATATATATATATATATATATATATATATATATATATATATATATATATATATATATATATATATATATAGTAATAAAGTAGGAGCATGTTCATTGGATAGCGACCCGTTTTAAGGAATTCTTTAATTTGTGTCATTACTTGTGTGATTGGTGGGATTCGGTGCAATGGAAATATCCTTGGCCCGAAATAATTAGAAATTACTAGTAGCAAAGGTCACGCAGTAAAGGGTTAGTTATAGTTCAAAATGCCATTATCGACTAGTAGTGACGTCAGGTCAAAATTGTGTCTGTTCATGCATGGATGTATGTCACTGGTCAGGTGCAACATTACCATATGGATAAGGTTGATCGCATTAATAAAAGCTACCAAACAATACAAATTACAATGTATAACACCACACCAAACATTGTGCAAGGCATGCTTTCAACTATTAGTCAAACATCAAGACAACTCCAATATGATTCAATCTTATGAGTGACACAATATATAACTAAAGAACTATCATGCTTCTATTCAAGTGAAAGGTGCATCTGCAGTTACATGGTCCTTTCCCTTGGTGTTGCTGATGTCAATATTACATACCGTGAACACCAAACTCTACCGTACTAATTAATTTCAGTTTTGTTTTCGATCTTGCTGATGAACGTAAGTTGACTGTTATCATATACGGAGAAGGAGCTAAGCTATCAAACACTTCTAAATATTTCAAACAAATACCAGGGTCAAACATATCTTCTCGATTGTCGAATTCTTGTTGTGATGCTTATTGACCTTATTACATAAATAACACACCGGATGACCTCCACCACGTTCTCACTTGAATCAATATTTCTCCAACCTATACATCACTTATATCAACTGAAATGTCACTAAAGTTTGGAACTGAAAGAACTGGGGTAATCTTAACTATGACCTGTATCTTAACAAAAGTCTCCTGACATTTTCAGGACCAGCGAAATATTATTCATTATTCACACGTTGGTCAGGTTTTCAACAATTACAGAAAAATACGAGCTTAATTCCCGTTAATATCCAGCCTTACCAATACTCATACTATCTTCTTTTTACGTATTTGTACAATGAATGTGGAGATACGCTTGACTTTAACATGTATATGAATGTACAAGGCAAATATTATGTTCCAAACTTCAACACTATATTTTGATCAGTTCTGTGGAGTTACGAAAGCAGAGATTTAATTGGACTTTAGAATGAGTGGGATTTTAGTGATTCCGTTCAAAAGATGAAACTTAGTGACACATTTTACATTTTCAATTTGGTCAGTTTCCTATTCGCTTCATGTAGTTATTCACTCTTGGAAGTGGAAATGAATATGTTTTGGTCCAACGTTTATATAGTTGGTACACATGTGTAATTTATTATCTTATTACGGCACAAGATTACATTTATTTTGAGTTGGTTCTATGAAATCATTCTCTAGGAAATAGTAAATTTCTTTATTCAAACATCCCTGTTTGAGCTGATGCATACTGTAGAGATGCTTGTTGACCGGTGTGGATTCTACAATTTCAACGTTATGGTAAAATGTATTTGTTCAAGCTGGAACATCAGTAATTTTGTTACCCAGGAGTGTTAATAATATAATTTAAGTTATTCGTTTTCCTTGTTTATAATACCCATATTTCTTAGCCTAAATGGCTATTGGGGTATGGGAAAGTGAGCCAGACATCTATTACCAGGTTGCAAACTAATCTATTTTGTAATTCTTAATTTCATGTGTGACTGAGAAGAGCGAAGATTAGGTATCTTGCGACTACTTTACAAGCCTTTGACAGCTTATTATTGTACTCAGAGACATAATTAGAAAGATTGGTTTTGCAATCTTATCATGGAAGAAGCTATTGTTTTATTACCTTTAACGGTACAAAAACAGTATGCCCAAAAATCACGTCCCAACATATTGATTCCTAATGATTATTAAACTGAATTTCTAAAAGCAAGTAACAGTAAAAAAAAAACTCCAATCCTTTCCAGTATCAAAGCAATATGACCAAATTTTATTTTTCAAAGCTTGACAATTCGTTTCTGAAGCCCTATGACTTTCAGTGTGATAGAGAGAAGATTTGAATAGTTGGATGCTGAATTCACGCATAACATCTTGAACATCAGAGACATAACATTTCACGCCTGATCAGCTCGAACAAATTTTGGAAGGCAAATTTAAATCCCAAAATATCAAGACTTGTGACATTGTTGTCTTTTCTGTATTGCTTGAATGATGAACGAAATGCATCTGGAATACTTTTGGTATCACACATTATGGTCGACAAGTATTAGTTGCCTGACTTGGTTTAGGGTAGGCTCTGACAAAGGTTGCCATTTAGTCTATTACATGTAATTGAATTGAAGGAATATGTTGCAGATGAGCCTAACACATCTTCCAGTTTGGTGTTAGTACCATACAACAATTGTGACATGCTCTATATTCTTTACAAGTATAACCTTTAATTTTCGATATAAAATTGCTTCAAGATCTTGTGATAAGTCTTACTGGCTCACACATGACCAGCCATTGGGGTTTCATGGGTGGGACTAACAAGTTTATCTCTACTTTACGTACACCAATTTTATAACTCACTGATAGCTTGTCACCAGCAGGTACCAAAACAAATAGGTACTCATAGGGTGTGAGTTTCGCTAATACTCCTTATTGAGAAATGCATATATTTTGTAATACCTAATAAATGATTTTATATAATTTTCGAAACTTTGTAGGCATGGATTGTAAACATTATTTTTAGTTAGGTTGTGACTACATAAATATATCTGTTTTAAGGGTATGAATATATGCTTATATATGTGCTGACAATTATTGATAATAATCGTAATAATAGCGCTAAAAGACAATTTTGAGTTAATTACTAAGTGGTATTGGGGTATGGACAAATCTAGAAGAATTCAGTAACTTGCTATTTCGTAACATCCTCTGTAACAACCAAACATATCTCAGGATCATTAGTTTGTATAACAATGATTATTTGCCATATTTCAAATAGCAAAAACAAAATGAGTAGTACAAAGAGGATCACTACTATCTATAACTCTTGATAATCAGGAGTAAACGTGACGGCATCAAAAGACTGACTGATAAATACGTCTGCGAAAAGGGTAATATTCTGATCATGATCATTGTCAAAGGGCATTCATTGCCATAGCTGTATCAAATCAAGGATGTCATTTTCAATATGATGGCTTTTCTAATCCAAAACAGATCTGGCAGTTACAAATGTATTATATATGGCCTTATCTCCAGCTAGGTTATTTCCTAGTAATGAAAGAAATGTAAAGAATACTCTGATCTTTCTGTCACATGTCTTGAGACTAAGTCGGGTAACATATGTTTCCAAGTGTGAAGGAAACAATATAACTTTCATTAAAGATTTATCAGAAATGGAGACGAACTTTTAGGACTAAAGTCGCCGAAAAGCTACTGTAACACCGATAGGATTGGCGGAATCAATAATACATGATATGGAACATTTAGACATGCGTGGTCCGTAATTGTCCATATAAAAGTAGACTTGGCTGTCTTTCAACCAAATGAACGTATTGCTTTTAATGTATGACATAATCTTGATATCTTAGAAAAAGAGCATTCGGAATAGACATCTTGATTTCTGAAATCACCTTAACATTGACTAACATCCTTGGCTGAGGATCATATGTTCTATATGAGTCTGTATAGTTTTTTTCATCAGGTCCTAAACATTTGTTTATATACCGCATGTCCCATATGTACATTTCTAAACCACATCATAAGCATCACTTTCCTGCACTGACAGTCAAGTATAGACTTCACGAGCGTTGCTAAAAAATAACACTTTCTAATAATATAATCGCCAATGGAACTTTTCAGCAAGTTGTATACCAAAAGAAGAAACAATTAACCTACTTACTTTTCTTAAAAAACTGAATATTTCTAGTAACCTTAAAACCTATAATTGGTGAGAAAAGCGGTGATTGCCATCCACCTGCCAATCGAATTCGTTCAATCTAAACTGCATTCTTTCTCGTCCTTGTGTCTTTATTGCTGTGTCAATATGTATGTTTCTTCTTTTTATATTTGCATGTGCCTATCGTAGCTTTCTTATTCTACCTTCCTTTCCACTTTTTGCAATTCTATTAGTCATCCTTATTTCTGCATCCCTTGTTGTCTCTCTCTTTCCTCTTTCTCCAATTGTATTTGTGGTTCGTTCTCGCTTTCTTCTTTTTGAAAATGCGTTTATCTTTTTGTTCTGCAGCTCAAACCTTCTTATTTTATATTTATTGTTGTTGTTAATTTCGGTTCTCTTACATTAACTTCAGGATCAGATAGAAACTTGTTTATTGAACTCAGAAAACCTTTAGCAAAATATTCTTATCAACCAAACATTATATGAAGTTATTGTTTTGCATTTCTTGCTTCGTATAAAAATGCTTCACCTCACAAAAATTATATTGTCTGGCAAACTGGAGAAATTCATCCTCTTACATGTAGGATTTAAACAAACGTTCGAAATTTTAGACGACAATGTTAGAGAATTTTAATTTCACTTTAGATTTTACATATTTGTCAGTATAATTTATCTGGTACTCAGATACAATGTGAATTTAAATTTCAAAATAAAGTTACCTAAATTATTTATAGAATTTCGTCTCGTCGGACAAACCACAGTTTTCTGTTACGTCTCTATGGTGTTAAGATAAGAAACCGAGCAGAGCAGAACATTGCAGGTTCTGTAAAATCTAACACATAATATATGTCCCAAGAATATAAGCGAAAAGTTTTAAAAGAACTTACAATATTGTGAAATAAATCCCAGGTTGTTCTAAACCTTCTATATCTGGTTCAAATGTATAAAATTGCAATTAAAGTCAGTGATATTACAAATAAATTCCGGAATATAATGTGTTGATTTAAAAGTGGTCTGGAACGTGCTAATAAGCAAATTGTATGGATTGTTGCTATGTGTTAACATGTTTTTGATGTATCAGAATAATGCAATCAAAACTAGTTTTGTATGAATCCACTTTAATTCCAAATTAATGTTTATGTCGAAGACTATCATTGACAATTTTGTAATTCAAGTGAGTAAATACTTTGATGAATACTTTAATGTTAATTAAAAACTAAACAGAATGATACGATTGACTCTGTTTAAGATGTTAAGACAACAGTTAATATGTTTTCATGTAAGTAGGGTTATATTAAAAGCTAACAAAAAATAGAGACACGATGTAGGTCAATCTAATATACAATATTTTCAAAGTTGTTAACAAGTTTAGGATTTTCCAAGTAAACACTTGATGTCTCCGTTTCAAGTGAACCATTAATAATGATCTGAATATTTAATCCAGAATAATAGGGTAATATTTGCTATAACTTATGTGGTTTACAAAACAATGTAAATGATCAGATGAACAATTAACTAGATTTTGGACAATGTCATGTACAAATACAGATATACATAAACAAATAATCATTAATAAAAGCCAACAAACAATATGTATTAGAAATACGAAGCAATATACCACGTTAAAAGTGGAGTGTTTCATGATCCCCACGTTTCAAGGCACGCAAGGGTACATTTTAAGATTTTCAACGTGAGGCAGTCTCTATGAAGAGAGATTTCTGGCAAACTGGTAAAGTGTGACTTTACTCACGATATAATAAAGTCTCAAAGCACCGACTAGGACGCGATTATTGTTACCTAGTAAACAAGATTGCATTCACCAACTGAGTAGTTTATATGGTCACTTTTACAGTCGGATATGTCTATTAATATTGAAAGTCAATACAGTTTCTATCCAGGGTTGCGCACTGTCAGCAAGTGTTCTTTACACTTTCTACATGATTCAACACATTATTGGAGCTTTTTTAAGTGTCATAAAATGCATAAACTCGCAGAAGTGTGACTTCTTGCGATATGCAACATATATTCTCACACTTTTTTGAATATATACGGATACGTACCATTTTCTTTGTTGTAGCTTTTACACTGGAGACTAATCTTAATTTATTTTTTATGACGCGGTCTTGGAAGTACAAGATCTGTGCTTCCATACCGCTAACACGCAAGAAACATTATTCATGTGTAATATGATAAATATACAGTTTAAATAAGTTTATTTGTACATTACGTTTCAAACACACGATTTGTACCTATTCGAAAGGAAACAGGCTTGTGATATTTTTGGATGTTCCTACATGATACAGATTTTTCATCCTAGTTTAGAATATAACAAAATACAATCTCTATTTGACTATTGTTTTGGAATCTTTGCATGTACTGGTCGAACGTACTGTTGATATTTAAATGGAATGCCAAAGTGGAGCAGTGGTCAGTGTACACGACCCATGACCAAAATGGTACGGGTGCATTTCTCCAGTCTGGGCAGGATACCTTACTCCTTAGTACTTTCCATTTATACTCTATTTGTGTTGCTGTATCGCAGATAACCAAATGAATCTAAGTAGTTTCGTTAAAGGCTAATTGTTTTCATGAACGCGATCCAGAACAAGGATAATTTATAAAATGCTTATGGTCACCCTAATCGTAACTTTGATCACAACCCAACCTTGTACAGTTTGTATTTCAAATTCTCGTTAGTTGTAGGACATACACATGACAAAAGAGTCCTGTTAGCTATCGATATATAATTCACCCATTCAAGTATCTATTTGTACGTATGTGTCCATGAAAAGTCAGCACATGTGTCCCAAGAGTGATAACAAGTAAATGTAAAGACGGACATAGCCATTATTTATATCTTTTCTTGGACAAGGTGTGGAAGTAGAAAAGGGTGTCGGATATAAAATGTAAATAGATTGAATTAAACATTTCTTTCATTCCATGAACAATATTTAATGGTATTCCCGATATTTAGAAATAACAAGAGAAACTTGCAAGATAAGATATTTGAATGATCGTTAATGACAAATTAACAAACCTCGAAATGACCAAGTCCCATCCCGAAATAGATTTAAACCTGATTGGGTGGGTCAACAGAGATTTTGTTTCAAGTGTCTCAGTCAAATAGCTCTCCATTACAGAAACGATTTCATCCTCAGACTCGTCCGTGTTGCCACAGATGAATGGAAGAGTTAAATAATACAAAAGTGTAATTGCTACATGAAATGTTAATACAATCTTAAAAAGCTATACAAATCCGGTAGAAGAAAATGTAAACTCTAGTAGCAACTGTATCATTTTATGTTACTGATTTAAAGATTTCTGAACTTTGCGAGGTAATTTCGGTAAATGTTTCGGAAGGCAAGATTTGTTTGATAGCTTTATCATTTACAGCGTGTAAACGGTAACACTCAAAAGAAATGATGTTTCTGAACGCATTCACGGTTTTAACTGTTAACAAATAGACCCTTGAAATTAAACATTATGTCAAAGTGTTCTTAAATACTACTAACAGCTTCCGACTGCACTTGAGGTTTTCCATTTAAACAAATCAAACCTATGCTATAGGCTAAAATCGATGACCCAATTTTATTAAATGCTCTTAATGAAAATCTTGCAGATATTTTGACCAATGTCTGGTAAAATACATATATATCTTCTCTCTCTCTCTCTCTCTCTCTCTCTCTCTCTCTCTCTCTCTCTCTCTCTATATATATATATATATATATATATATATATATATATATATATATATATAACACGGAAATACAACTAAGGGAGACCAACTAACAATAATTTTCAGCCTTAAGTAGACAGTGGTTTTAGGGCGACCAAAATCTGGTCTCCTTAAGTTTTGAAATGTTCTTATGCAAACAGCTATGGATTAATTTGATTCTCTTATGCTTCTACTTCATCTTTAGTGATGCAATTTTAATATTAAAAATTTGTTGTCTACATTTATCTAAAACTTTACCTATCTTGTATTCGTACTAAAGTTTGGCAATATATATCAGAGAGTGCCGATAAACCAGCCTTACGTGCCCGCTTATGAAAACACTTATTGGAGCAAACTTCGCTATATACTTGCAAACCCATTTAGGATATGCTTGTTAGTTATCATTTCATGATAATATATGCAAAGCAAACGACGAGAGGTGGTGTATTAAAATTTGTTTAAAACATGTATGCCACAATTTGAACATCAGCCGCCGTGTCAGTTTAGACTACCGTCGTGAGGGAATCCCCATCTTGCATGCCCAGATATGCTAAAAGGAATGGCGACTAGAAGAACGTAGTGGCGTTGCAGTGACATGGAGATGCTAGGCCTATCTCATATTGTAAGTGAATTAAATGTTACAATGAATTTTCTTACGTTTGTAAATTCGTATGTATTGTTACATGTTACTCAATGTCTATGTCATACACAAGGTTAAAAAAATGTCTGAAACGTGCTCATTGGCATAAGGGCTCGTCACAAAGCAAATTAGGAGTTTCCGTCTATGAATCAGGGTTTAACCTGTAACAACATAGGGACTCGTATCATTGCTTACAATTGACCTGTAATTCATGTACTTATAGAATAAGTACATAGTATATGTATGACAGGTAAATTGTAAGCAACGATACGAGTCCCTGTGGAGAGACCACGGTCACAAGCTCCATGATATAAGCAAAGCTCAAGGCCTACTGGATGCGATTGTTCCAGTATGTACGCAAAATAATGTCAGTAACTTCATAATAATCAGCAAATATCCTGGGTTAGACCACAGTGGCTCGTTACAAAGAAAACTAGGAGAGTCCGTCCATAAATCAGGGTCTAACGTAAAACAATATTAAGTTTATAAAAAGACATGATTTCATTACCAGAAATATTAATCACAACTGCTAATTCTTCAGAAAACTAGTTGAACACTTTTCAAATTTTTAATATGGATATATTTTTCTAATTTTCGATCTTGTAAAGGTTGATTTTGCACAATGTCAAGTACTTATTGCTTTCAATTAATAATTTAACCACTCGGCAAGTGTACATTTGACAGACCTCCATGCATTCTTTACTTCTGCCTTTTTCACTGACAAGGTGAATATGACGCTAATAAATTGCTTACAGTAAATTTTGCAATGGTTCATCAATTTTTCAATTGACAGTGGTGAAATATTTCTACTTTAGATGTCATTTTAATACAAGCCTGTCAGTCTCAATAATGATTTAAAAATTTCAACAACTAGGGGAATTCAAACTTAAAACCAAAGTTTCTGAGAAAAATTCTAGCTAAAGTCCAATTTATCTCAATCCGGACGATAGCTCCCAATTTCCATGTTACGTGCTTAGGCTCGAATAAGCAGTAACTTAGAAAGAGTGAAAATAACAAGCTTGTAAAAACTTAACAAAGAATTTATTGAGTACAAATATTTTCATTAAAGAAAAAATAAACTTACAGTTTTAGAGAATCAAGTCCAAAAATTAATCCAAAAAAGAATTCACAATATAATCCACTAATGGAATTACAAAAGTCCTGATAGTAAAATGTCATAATAGTTCCCGGTTCGAATCTTGACGATGTAATCCAAGATGGACGACGATGTCACGTGATGAAGTCAGTTTTGATTTTATGATAATTCAAATAAGCACAAGTAATTTCCAGATAAATAATACAATAATATCCTCTTGATCCAAACGAATTGAAATAATTTCCAATATAAAGTAATAGCATAATAAATTCCTCTTGATTCAAACGAATTGAAATAATTTCCCGTACAAGGAAACTCAAGATAACTCAAGATAAACACAACTATTTATAACAGCCCAGAGCTTCAACTTCTACTGAACCGTTAGCTTTGTAACAGAATTGTTACCGAGTGGATGGTGGACCAAATGAACAACACAAACACAATGTGTGAAAGATAATGTAAACTTATGAAATAAATTATTAATGAAAAATAATGATGTATCAACACAATAACTCATGCGTTCAACCCACGATTACACTCACAACCATGCACAATACATGAATAAATTTAATACAAAATAAAACACAGATACAAAGGAATCTCTTGGACTATACACAGATCCAAGGAACCTTTACAAAAGTTATATTACCGCAAGTATAAATTGCGATAACAAATACAAAACATCAAACTATACTATCGCACGTATGGATTGCGACAACTAGCACGAACATATACATGTATTTAATCAAGTTGCTTACTTTTATTGAGATTCATTTAATCCCTTGAAATACTATTGTGATTTGAAGTAACTATGTAAATATAACAATGTATTCAATTGTACTACAATTGCAACACACACATGTGTCTCGACCCTGTATAACCGTACGATTCACCAACTATTGAATCGCCGCCCAGTTTCCCCGAATACCTAGGGTTGACCAATACTTTTATCGGCCGTTTGCCCTTCATGGATCCACCACAGGTATACGTACAGACAGCATACAGCATCTACTAGAACCAACGTTCCCAAATACCTAGATGCCACCCGGGATGTTTACACCTCTAGACAGCTCCGACACTCAGACTTCTAGATTTCCCGATATTTACACATCACGACAGATGTAGACGGACAGACAATCCGACACACAGTCAGATACCTCAATTTGATCTCACAATCAAATGTCACAATTAATCACATTCAGCTACAATTCAGAGACATTCAGAGACGTTCAGCTACAATCAGATACGTTCAGAGACGTTCAGCTACAATCAGATACGTTCAGAGACGTTTAGCTACAATCAGCAACAATTTCAGAGATGCTCCGCTACAATATCAGAGATGCTCCGCTACAATATCAGCTACGATATCAGCTACAATAAAGAGATCAAACTAATAATAGTTTTTTTCTAAAATAATCTACAACTTAGATTACGCTATTGCATTTAAAGTCTAATAGTGACTGGTAATTCCAAATATTCCACGTTTTAAATCTGCATTGTAATAAAGGCATCATTATATGAAATGATAAACGGAATAAATTCACAATAAAACGAAATATAAATTTAACGCTCACCCCTTTGGCTGGAGAAAGAATGACGAGCTATCTTTCCTGTGATAAGATACTTTTGCACCCGTAATATTATCAGAAATATTCTGCCTTATATATCCTCAAATAGGTGAGCAGAATTCACGGCAAAATTACCGTGCACCCCGTGATTCTAATGTTCCTGACTTCAAGTGATACGAAGTCAGGCACATGCAAATCGTTACACGCCGCTTACCTTGGAAAAAACCACTTATTCACCCCAGGTAACGCATGAACGACGCAACAAAAAAAAATGGTGAAATTAGTTTGTGATTCAAGAAGAAATAAGTTCAATTTTCGCCTAATTCTGTGACAATACCTACCCCCCCCCCCCCCGCAAGAATAAAAATGTACACATTTTAAAACTAACACAGAATAGAAGAAAAATAACTACTGATGATATCTTACAACATTTACACTGGTTATACTACAATCTGTATTTTTTAATACTGGGTAAATTCATACAAATTTCCCATCATGCCCTACTCAAGTAGTCTGCGCATATATTTTCAACTCCCCTTATTGCTTCTACACGGAAACGATAAGGTTGTAGTTTTAGCGCCCAACGCATCAACCGAGCGTTAGCGATCTTGACCTTGTTTAAATACAGTAAGGGTTGGTGATCAGTCTCGAGAACGAAATCTCTCCCGAATAGATATGCGTGATACTTCCCAATTCCCCATACTACGGCCAAACATTCCTTTTCTATAACGGAATAATTTTTCTCCCTGGGTAGCAATTTCCTACTCGAGTAAGCTACGGGTAATTTACTGTCGTCAGAGGTGAATTGGGCACCACAATCAGTGAGGATTTCTTCTGGCACCCCTACCCTACTGAAGATATCAACTAATGCTTCAGCTACCCTTTCCGTTTCAATAGTTGGTAACGCTACGGCTTCGGGGTATCTGGTCGCGTAATCAACCAGAGTAAGAATATACCGATTCTTTCTTTCGGTAACTGGGTGTATTGGTCCTACAATATCTACTGCCACTCTTTTAAACGGTGTATCTATTAATGGCATCTGTCCTAAGGGCACCCTTGTGACCCTTCCCTTACATACGGTTTTCTGACATACGTCGCACGACCTACAGAACCGTGCGACATCGCCATTAACACCGGGCCAGTAGAATTCAGCGACTACTCTGCTGGTGGTCATGCCATGCTAGACTTATGCGCCAACCTAAGTACTTGAGATCTATATCTCTGGGGTACGACCACTTGCCAATACTTCTTACCCTCCCGAGCGCTAAACTCCCTATGAATTAATCCGTTCTTGCGTACGAATCTCGAGCTACCCCCACCCTTGCAGTGTTTAAACGCCCCGGACGTGATTTTCTCAACAATTGTTTTGATGGATTCATCACGTTCTTGCTCTTGTTTGAAATCATCATCACGTGAAATTCCTGAGATCGATTCAGGGACTATTAACTTATGAAACGCGGTTTTCTCTTGCCGTGTTTGCGCTCGCGTTTCGATTGCCTGGGCCAAAGGTATTTTAAAATCGGCCATGGTTGGAAGACGGGAACCTTCAACATTACCGATCGTCAGATCGTAAATAGGATTTTCCATACAAAGGGCATCAACAGTTCCCGTTAGGAAAGGTGTTTTTACCGTGATCCTTGCTACGGGAATGCGACCGATCGTCTGATCAAGTAACATACATGGGGACTCCCACCCGAGCATTTGGTTATCCTGGACGAGACTCCGTTTGATCACTACGCCAGTGCAACCAGTGTCACGTAATACTACCACTTCTCGACCGTTGACAAACCCTCTCGCGGTTGGTACACGCGCTTCGGAAAATAGACACGTGCCAAGCGAATGAATACATGGTTCTACCTGTACGATATTATCAGATATACCTTTACTTTGTATAGCCACTGCTACCTTTTGTACAAGTCCCTTTCTTTTAGGACAGTCTTTTTTGAACATGACCCCATGCATTACACAAGTAACATTGCAGACGCTGAATACCTGGATTCCTAACTGACCTATTTGCCTTAGCTGACTTCACAAGCTCCCTAGGCATCGGTCTCGCAGACTGGTTTCCAGACTTAAAATCTTTTGAAACCACGTTCTGGGTTCCCCCATGAGCTTCGGCAAATAAATCGGCTTGCTTAGCCATATCTTTTACGTTTGTGAAGACTTTCTCTTTCAGAAATTGATCTAATTCCCGCCCAACTGTATTAAATAATTGATCTCTGAGCAAGAAATCAGTCAACCCTTCAAACGTTTTCACCGCTTTGCCGCATTCAATCCACCGCTCAAAATAGTTCGCAATTTAAATAGATATTTAAATATGTAACGGTCTTCATTAAAGGAATAGGGAACTTACAGTTAAAGTTGTGGTTATATTACTCATTTTGATGCCCATGATAAATTAAATAATAGTTTGGGGCAACCCAGTTGCACTGAAAAAAAGTGTACAGTACTATATACGGTATGAATTGCGTGAGCGTTCCGATATGCATATTTGTTGAGTAGAAACGAGGCTGAATAAATGTGACGTCACATGATCTTTAGCAGCTATCGGCCATTGTTCAGCATCGCGTTGATCCACTGTGCTTGTGAGTAGGCAGATTATTAGTGTTTATATTCCAGTTTATTTTCCAAGAATCTTCCAAAATGCCCCACTGTGCAGCGTTTGGATGCAACAACAATTCGACTAGTAAATGTTTCCATTTCCGAAAGACAAAATACGACTAACGGCTTGAATCCATTACTGCCGCCATGACTCCGTGAGAACTTTGATCCGGTAACTCATAGACTTTGCAGTCTTCAGTTTTCAACCGATCAGTATGAATGTTGATCCAGAATGACGTGCAGAATTGGGATATTTAAATGCCAGTCGAGAATGAAACCGACAGGTGTACCAGATATTATTCTAACCCTAGGCCTGGGGAAAGATCTACCAACAGATCCGAGTGGCAACAGAACCACAACTGTCAAACCGAAACGAGTAAGACGAGCCTATCACAAACGGCAGACTGCAGACGTAAATAAATATGTTGTATGCACTCTAACTTCTATCAATATCATTAGCATAATGAAATTGAAGTTTTAAAATAATAATACCTACATAAAATAGAGCTTTTTTCATCTCAGATTCTCAAACATTATCACGCCATCATTGTGCCCTGGGTTGCCAAGTGGTCATGTGCTGCGGAAATTGAATTATGTGCTTGATACACATGCAGGTGCATGTGCTCTGGTAGAGGTAGATAATGCTGAACTCAGCATACCAGGTTTTGTAACAATTCCTCAGGCCCAACCACAAAAAGTAAAGCAAAGTGTGAAAGTTCAGGCTAAATTTTATCCCACAAGGACTCACAAAATTCAGGTTCGAGCTACATGATCAACATAAAGTCAGTCTGAGCTCCTAAACCCAAGAGAGGATTCAGATAATGAAAATTAACCAAGCAGTGAGGATGACGTTGACCCTGATACACACCATGATTCAGAATATGAACCACATTCAGATACTGATGATGGAGAGGACAGTGATGATAAAAGTGACTTTGAAGATATGCATATTAAATTTAAGCCTGATAAGATATAAAACCAAAAGGTCAGCAACATGTTCTGGTGTCTGAGTCTACTTTGGCAGATTTTACGAATGTATGTAGATCATGTTGTTTACCCTCCCAGATATTTTTGAAATTTTCTCGAGTAAGAATTATCACAAGAAATTCAGTTTGTCTCAGTGGGCACATTTCAGAATGGACAAGTCAACCATATGATGGAAGAATGCCATGGAGTAATATGTTTACTGCAGGAGCAATATTTTTTGAGAGAATGAATATGCAAAGTTTCAGTAAACGTACATTTACAAAGTTAGAAACATGTCATATTGTACCTGCAGTTTAAGAGGTATGGGTGAAGCAACAAGCTTCCTTAATTGAAGAGCGCACTGAAAAGCAAATAATATGTGGAAGTGATGCTCGTTGCGATTCCTTTGGGTTTTGAGCCAAATATGGGGCTTGTACTTTGATTTGGAGGCCACGAAAGAACTTGACATCCAGCTAGTGCATGTACAATATATAGTTGTCATTAGAGCGTTATGTAAATTTCATTATTATATTGTATACAACTTTTAAATTGGCATACAAAAGAGAGAGTCAGAAAGAGCAGTTAACTTTGAGTAGAATTACTGAATTGTCAAGGCCTTTGTACAAAGTTTTTTTTTTCCACTAGCATACCAAATTTCAATTGTGTATAGCTATCACAAAATTATAGTCTGTACTTTGATAATATAGCTGTATCCAATTTTATCTATGTTGAACTACTTCAACATAATGCATTAGATCAATTAAATGTTAGCACAAGTAATTGTTAGGTTACTGGGAACTAGAATTGTTGTTTTGAAATTGTCAGAGATACGTATTTAGACTGCTCAGCAAATTTTAATACCCGCAAAGGCTAGCCAATGCCACCTGCATTTTGTATCCTTGAAAGTGCTCCCTCATAGTGACTGATACAAAAGACGTTGTTGGGCTGGTGCCTTGAGCATGCACTTAGTGTGCTTAATGTGCAATCCAGCCCTCCAGGTAATTAGAAGAAATAAAGTAATATATAGGAAAATCTGAACTATATATAAAATAATTATATACATTTATAGTTCATGAAATATATTTTAATTAAAGTTCATTATGTTGGGACACAGGTTAATAGTAGATAAACATACTGGAGGCAATTTATACAAAGCTTCCTAAACTGACGTTCTTTTTCTTATAGCTCTAACCAAAACTTAAATTTCATGCAAAATGTTTAACAATGATTTGTATCAACAATAATACTGATAGATACAAACCTTAAGAAAAGGAAACATTCAAAAATAAATGTTTAAATTCACTAAATATTTATGACCAAAACGAACTAAAAGGGTGCAGATTGCACATGAAAATTGAACTGATTAAAACATAATGCATATGAAAAATACCATAGGATACAGTGGAAATGTTATTGACACATTAACGAAGAGTTATTCTTGCAAGAAAACAAACGATAGCTAACAGAAAGGGAATGTTAAGATATGACATGTCTGCTTATGTAAAGATTGTAGTTTATTGAAGGTGTTCCAGCTTGAAAAATATGCTCTTTCACTATAAATAATTGTACACCCAGATCGTCATTAATACCGTTCACAATTCGTATTCATAAGAAAGGATTTCAGGTATAAACTAGTGAAGTCTTAATGTTTTCCATGTGAAATGAGAAAAACAATTAATTTTACACTGGTTACTTGAAAGTAACATTTCTTTCTAAAATTCAATTTTGTGCTCTGGCTTCGGGAATAGTGATTCTGTTTTTGTTTTTCGGCAAAGTATCAAAATTATATTTTTTATTAACTGGAACTTTAGCGCTTCATAGTTCTCAAGGGGTTATATATTTGAAAAGAAATATGATGTTCCAGGTTTTCCTCACTAGATATACGGGCTATTTAAGACATTGTTTATTTAAGTATTGCAAAAAGGAGTTTTAAGTTTTCTTTAATTTAGTGTTTGATTTTTGGATTAATGCTACTTATACAGTAAACAGAAAGGCCTTATCTCTGATGTGCATTGATCAAAAGGAAATTCTATCTCTGCTTGGTTATTTTCATTTCCTGGTCTTAAGAGTAAGTTGTATAAAAGCAGCTTATATTTTGTTTTGACTTTTCATTTAATATATTTGATAATCCATACTTTTAGAAGCTTATATTGAATATTCTGTGCAACATTTGTTGTCCTATTTTAATACACGTTCAGGGTCATGTACTTTTGTCAGTTTTGTTAGGTGTGTTCTTAAGTCATGTACAGTTTACACAAGTACAGTATCCAAATAAATTTCAGACATATTACAAGAAATTAGCATAAAGATATGCCAACAATCTCTTCTTTGTGCATATTCAACACCATTCACTTACAATTTTGATAGATAGTCTGTGTTATATATAAATAAGACATAATCAAAATTACCTTAACATTATGTGCACCAATAGGTTGGTGAGCCAGCTATTTTGACAGTATATATACACATGTTGGGGACAGAAAGCACTTCACATATCAATATAATACCGAAACATATACACAGTTTCGGTTACACTTCAAATACTTGTACGGGATACATGCAGAATAATGGCTTTAGAGAAAGACATATTCCCTTTGTGTGTATAATAAAGTTAATTATACATGCATTTGAGTAATCATTGTAATGATGTGACCCTTTGTAGGAATTTCTGAGATGAATTTAGTTCCCAAATCAAGCCTATGCAAACACAATGATCCTAATGATTCAAAAACATTGCATGTCTGAGTATATGTGCATCCCACATAACCGAACCTTTGCAAAGAACATTATGAGCCATACCATTACCTGGATCTTCATATTTGTAAAACAAGTGCTTTCAATTCACTGCTAAAGAGTCAGGTGTTAATTTTAGTAAATAGTCTTTGAAACATATGTTAAATAACTGAAGCTCCATCAGTAAAATAATGTAAATATGTTTATCGTTACATCTAAATTAGGCTGCCAAATGATTCATTTTACTATATGAGTTTGATTTCAAAGGGATTTATGTTTGCTTTTTGAATATGCACAAATGTTTTTAATGTGTGAAAAAATGCTGATTTGTAAAAATAAGTACATATAATGATTTATCAACATCATTGTAGAGTCGTTGGAGTACATATATATATATATATATATATATATATATATATATATATATATATATATATATATATGTATATATATATATATATATATATATATATATATATATATATATATATATATATATATATATATATATATATATATATATAATCACTTATCGTAAAGTAGTAAAAGCAAATAACGAAAATATTAAAAGAGCTTTTAACCAATATCTAGTCCATAACTATTAAATTGCTTTACTGTCTGTTGGAGGAGCTAGACAATTTTTAAATAAGCCAAACGTTTGCTAATAATTTTTGTTGTGTTGCTGAATGAGACTGGTGCACAAATTATATCCTTTTAGCATCTTGTTCCTAATTCCCAAAAAGTAGTTCGTCACACTCTTAAGTAGAAACCAAATCTTTGATAAATGTATGCTTAGCCAGAATTTGGCTTTGTGTCTTCTATTATAACTCAAGTGTATTTTTGCAAAAGACCAAAACCTAGGTAACTATGATTAGCTCAATATATCTAACTGCAATATTGTCCATTTCCATAATATACTCTATGACTTTTAGGCGGAAACCAAATTTTGAATACATGTATAACTTGCCAAAGTGTGGCTACTGTCAGCAACAGGTTTGAGTAAAAACTGCAGTTGTGGCTGTTTGAACTAAAAAGTTTTAAAGTTCCATACTTAGCCACATTTTGCTATTCACCTCAGTGTCTTATACCATAATGTAAATGTATGACCTTTAGGCACAAACGAATATTTGGAGAAATATATGTTTAGCAAATATTTGGTAATAACTGCAAAAACAATTGTCATAAGCTGAAGGTGTGGATCAAAGAACTAAAATCTATTTTGCATAAGTGGTTAATCAACCAAGATTTGGAAGAATTGAAATAAATGCATTGACAAAAAATAATTTTTGTACAAGTGTTATTACAGTAGACTTATGCTAAATGGCACGCTTTTAATTGCATGTGGAGTTTGGTAATAAGTAGTCAAAACCTGGTTTAGTGGCCACTTATAAACTCATCATTTTCCCTTTCAAGTTCATATCAAGTTTGCCTGCATATGTCGACCACTTGATTAGTAACAACTGTTTTCCCGCCAATGGATCAGTGTGTAATGTGACCGTGATTATCTAAGTAGTTTCCTTCCCCATCATTGAACTAATCAACCACACACTTAATACGACGTACTTGCAATATCAACTGCCTAACATATTTCAACAACTGTCTCTAATTACATTTATTGCATATACGGTTCGGTTTATTGCAATTTTGCAATGTGCTTTGTTTAACTTACATGTTATCAATCCTGCTACCTATCCATCTACTTAGTACCTGGCCAACAATTATTTCTTTTCTATCTCTGTATCTGTTGGCATCCTCTCACATGTCCTCTCTCTCTCCCATTATGTTGTTTCATGCCTTTCTCTTATATCCTTACCTATTACACTCATATGTATAGAAGGAAATCTTTAAGGAACAGGTGTGATCCTTGTGTTGGACTACTAATGTTGATTGCCATTTTAAAATGTATATAACTGAGCATAGAACTTAGTGTAACATTCAAATGTAATTAACGGTTGAATACCAAACCATCCAGTGATGCTTATAAGGTTAGTATTGTTATATAATTTCATGAGGTAAATTATCTATTTTCCGTCCACCCACCGCCATTCCTTTATAATGTGTGGCAACTATACTGTTCATAAGTGTGTCATCATAATACTGTCTAATGAATACAATGCTCTGAGCTCTAATACAGAGGCAATGACACATAAACATAATTCCATGATAAAAAAAGTTAAATACAACACAACCCTCAATTTCGGCCACATGTCGTTTGAACTAGTCCAATCAATACTCACACTTGAAGAATAGTCAGTCCATGTTTTCTGCCTCTCCCGCATTACTCCTGTTAGAAACAACAAGCTGACTGAATCTCTCTTTTTGGAGAAGTTTCTGAATCTCACTGAGTATGGAAATTTGACATGTAGCAGCCTGATTATTCTTGGAGTTCCCAACTTTCACTTGTACTGTCCTGGATACCCATACACATCAAAACGCATAGATTAGATTCATGTGTTCAACCGGAAACAGTCAGTAAACAAATGTCAAAAAAGAAATGTCCACCAATTTTAACTACCTTGTCTCCGGCAGACCTTCAAGACATATTTGCAGATTGCTTCCGTGACAAGTTACAAACCATTAGAGATAAGCTTGACAACACAATTTCAACTGACTCATCGTCACTATACAGTTCCGATACAGAAGGTCAGCGACAACCGATAGCAGCATTTATACAGGTCTCCTTCGATTTAGTTGGGACAATCGACATGCAGAGTGCATCAGTGTCATGTGAACTTGATCCAATTCCAACATCACTGATTCTTGAGTGCTTAGATCCAATATTACCTTCACAAACTGATGTTATTAATATCTCTCTCATACGTGGAATTCCCATCAATAACATTCTCTCTGCTTTGGTTAGCGGAAAGATTACAATCCTTACCCTCCTTGATTTGCTATGCTTGGAACATTTGACACCATAGTCCATGATATATTACTTCACCGTCTCCAGCATGCATTTAGCATTCACAATACAGTCTTACTGTGGTTCGAGTCATACTTAGTCAACAGTATAAAAATGGTATATGTAAATGGACCAGTTGACCTGTGATGTGGTGTTCCACATGGCTCTGTTCTTGGCCGTTTTCTGTGCATTGTATTCACTCAGCCGCTCTCAAGTGTCATAGATCATCAGCCAGTGTATCACCAATTGTATGCTGATGACACCCATATATATAACTCTAGCCACCCAACTGATGAAAAGTGCACCAAAGTCTTGTGAACTTCATGCAATTCCGACATCATGGCTGCTTGAGTGCTTAGACCCAATATTGCCTTCACTAACTGATGTTATTAATATCTCTCTCTTATCGGGGGAATTCCCATCATTTTTCAAAACTGCCATCGTAAAGCCACTGCTGAAGAAACCAACACTGGACCATAACGATTTAAAGAACTACCGCCCAGTTCCTAATCTCCCATTAATATCAAAAATCTTAGAAAAGGTTGTTCTAACTCAACTTGTATCTCATTTGAATTCAAACAGTCTTTTTAGTAATGTACAGTCTGCATATCGCCATTGCCACTGTACGGAAACTACTCTTCTGAAAGTATTTAGTGACATTCTCTCTTCTTTGAATAGTGGACAGATTACAGTCCTCACTAACCAGGTTTTATCAGCGGAATTTGACACAATAGACCATGATAGTTTACTTCACCGTCTCCAGCATGTATTTGGCATTAAGAATATAGCGTTACATTGGTTCAATTCCTACTTAGTTAACAGGACACAAATTATATCTGCAAATGGAATACACTTCAGCACAGTTGACGTATGTTGTGGTGTTCCACGGGGATCTGTTCTTGGACCTGTTCTCTTCATTCTGTACACTCAGCCGCTCTCAAGTGTCATAGATTATCACCCAGTGTAGCACCAATTGTATGCTGATGACACCCAAATATACAAGTCTAGCCACCCAACTGAAGTTGATGCTACCATCCAAGGAGTAGAGAGGTGCATTTCTGATGTGAAATCACGGATGACATGTAACAAGCTGCAGACGAATAATAATAAAACTGATCACAACACAATGCTCTCATTCACATCCTTTACCTCACACAATAAATATCAGCATCACCAACAATAAATTCACACAGTCAGTACGAAACCTAGCTATATATCATAAGCTAAGACCCATTTGCTCTATTCGCAAATATATTTCAGTTGATGCCACTGAAACACGTGTATATTCATTAGTACTTTCAAGACTGGACTATTGTATCTCACTTTGTTCTGTTTAGTCTCAATATTTACTCCAGAAACACAGCTGCTCGGATCATCTTTAGAGTACACAATCCGAGGACACTGGCTGATCTGTCCCTACAATTGCTATCCATTAGATCCCGAATCAAATACAAAATGTTTTACCTGTGCTTCGTTTCACTGACAGACGTCAGTCGAAGATACCTATCTGGCTTCTCCCATGTGTACACACCAGCAAGATACATACGCCTGCTTCTAACAATCCTATACTCATTATTTCCACTATGAAAACGAAGTCATATGGACAAATTTGTTTTGCATATCAGGCCAACGAATAACGAATTGCCCATTTGAATTAAACACAGAGTCTCAGTGATTCTTTTCAAAGGTGCTCTTAAATCACACCTTTTCTAAAAGGAAAAAACTTAAAGACCTAATACTGTTCCCTACCTTAAATATTTTCAGCATTTCTTATGTTTTCCAATTGCATGGTGTTTGTTTGTTTTTTGCTTTGATGTAGTCATATCATTATAGATGTTGTAAAGAGCTTCCAAAGAATTGGCGCTATGCAAAGCCCTAATGATTATTATTGTTACGAATATTAATGGTGTAACCAATACTATGTGTGTGAGATTTTAATTTATTGCTTAAATTTGTGTGGCTTTGAACATATATTAAAAGTGTGTGAGAGGTAAAAAAAAATTTCTTATGTTGTCCAGGTAAATACAGACCTGGTTAATTACTAAGTTTAGTGGATTTATTCAAACAACAACGTTACGCACTTATGTCTACTTCTGTTCGTGATAATGACATGTTATAGAAAGATACGTCATTTTAGTCGTTAAACATGCAGCGGTCTTCCACCTTACTTGTGTCAATATAAAAATGTCTTCCTATCTTTGCTATGTTTCGAAACACGCACGCTTGAAACTCAACTCAGAATCCACGCTTTATTCAAACCCCCGAATTCGCTACTTTGATAAAACTGCCACTAAATAGTGTAGCTCTTATCTCTACACATAGTTTAGTGTATGTATCTCAAAATATCTAATTGTGAATTATGTTGTGTCCGTTTTAAAACTAGAAATAATAATGTGACACTACATGATTTAACATGGCAAGACAAATGGTACAGCACACAACACATGATTGGAAATTAACACTTTAGTCTTCCTGTCCTAGAAAGATAAAATGCTATGGCATAGGCATTATATAGCCACACTACCTTAGAACAAAACCATGCATCACTCATTATAAGCAGTTTTACTTGCTACAAATTTGTTCTTACCGCCTACTCTTCGAAATATACTTTAGTGGCTATTCACAAGTAACAAGAACGTGCTGGTTTTTTCTGCTCTTAACTACTTCGCGCTATAGAAGGAAACAAACTAACACAATAAACAATCGTACAGTTCAAATGGAACTTTGGGTGTAACATTTTGTGAGAACTGTACATCGATATTTTCGAAGAAAGGATCTTTGTCGAATATTTCTTAAATTCGCTAATCTGACATTTTGCAGAAAAAGTGGACAGTGCCTCTTGATGTGATCTTCTAAGTGTTTCTAAAGATTGGAAGGTAAAATATACCATGGCAAACGTATGTGTCGTGAAAGTTGCAACCATGGAAATAAACTATTCTCTTTCTAATCATGTCAATTCTCTCTATTTAACAAATACACACATACACACACGTACTACATTTCTTGTAAAAGGATTTCGATTGAAATGCAAATGGTATCTCTTCTTATTTCCAGATACCTCTCCAAAAATGTGGTCAGTAGTCACAAGAACTGTTACCTTTGTTTCATATTTTTTCAAACGTATTTCACAACATAAATCTATACGAACTTTCCATTTCTCGAAACACTCACCTACATAGTGGAGTACCGTTCCTTCTACCGTCATTCCGCACAGCAAGATTTATGTCTGCTTTTATGTATTTGTACATGTGTGTATGTCTGTGTGTGGTGAACCATTTTCTATTCCCTTCCCTTTTAATGCAAACAAACACGTTCGACCCTAAAATGTGTTTTAATGTGACCCTATAAACTCTTTGATCGTCATGCGACTATGATGACCTGATAAACACATGACCCCGAAATGCACGGAAAATCCAGTTTTATTCTTACGAAATTAATACTATTAATAACATGTCTCAGTTTTCATTAGAAAATTCATGGAACAATTATTGTATAAATGTCCGTTTACACACTAGTTGAAGTTGCAAGAATTTAATCTTGAATATGACAAGGATTCATAAACAATAGTATAAATAGTATATTACAGCCTTTACTTGTAACCCTTTCTATCTTTATCAGCATGAATTATGTCATTATCGTTTATTGGATATTAACTGTAATGTGATCTTAATAATTAACACACAGATAGTAAATTTATCTACGACAAAGTACTGACTATGCTCGGGAAGGGTTGGATATATATATATATATATATATATATATATATATATATATATATATATATATATATATATATATATATATATATATATATATATATATATGAGGGGGTGTCGGCCAGACATGGGTGAAAAAAAATCAATGGAACGTTTGGAATGACCAGCGACCAGAAACATAATTTAAATGTGACACTTCGTGGAGCTTGTTTACGTGTTATAAAGTTTTAATGATTTTATTTAACATGTGCAACGTGAGTGGATTTAACCGACCTAATGTGTGCTGGACGAGTCTTCCCTAGCTTGTTCAAGGGATTGTTCACTAATTTGATAATTTTGTTGCTTTTAATATATGTAATCTCGTTAATGTTTAATTTTGACATCATCTAAAGCATTTATCTCGTAGTAGCTATTAAACGCACGATGTTTGCTCCCACCACGAGCTACACACAACTGTGTTTTTCCTATAACACCAACTCGATTAATCAGATAACGTTTCGGGCTGGTAATTCCACGTCAAGCAATCTGTCAAAGAAGAGCACCATAATCACTGCGACATTTCTTTCTTTCGTGATAGTAAGCCACTTGCAACTGTTATATGTTTGATTGATCATTACACTGTTAGAATAAGTCTAATTAAGTGTAAGTCTAATTAGAGAAATAATATGTATATTAATGACAAGGAATCATATGGCACAAGAAGATTCAACAAAGCTAGCTTATTGCAACACAAAAACCAAGATCTCACTGGGAACAATATCATATTACCAAAGTCAAAACCATATTTAAAATCTCATCACAAATTATATTAGATCACTAAAAGCAACATACGATAAGTTTACAGATTTTGACAGTTTACTGGGTCGCAGAAACACATACCATTTGAGTTACAGCTGTATTATTTTATCAAACTAGCAAAGAACCAATTTATCAACGATGGTGGTCACATGTTTTGTCAACATTTAAGATTGATGGCGATGGAACAATGGAATACAATGGAATACAAACGAGCATCTGATATCGTTAAAGTCTTGTTGATATCAGCAAATATATATTCAGAATAAAATTTATTGATGAATATATTAGTGAAGATGATCCGATTTGGAGTATCTGTAATCACATGACCTTGTTAAGTAATAACGTCTACATAATGTTGTCATAGTATATACAAATTAAAAAGCATGTATTTTCAACTTAATTGACAAACAATAACGCATAACCAGACGTGGGATCGCTTGCCACAATGAGAACAATCTCGCTAATATAAACAAAGAACTGGGAAAACAATCTTCTTAATGGAGCTAAAGTAAATGGCCTGTTTAGTTTAGAAATTAAGAAACAGTACAGATTCCGATAATTGTAATAACACAATAACTAATTAGATTTTGTACAATTCTGGTAAATCATGTAGTAATAGTGCTCCGATAATTGTATATGATCATAATTCACATGTATCAACCGAATCGGTGCAAAATTTCCAACGGAGAGAATAATACGCTTTTATGTCGGCGATATGGACAGGAAGTCTACAACATAAGTAAGCGTGATACTGTACCTATCTATTTCACAGAGATAACTCTGAGTCGGATGAATCCATATTTGATACGTTTCCTCTGCAGTCTGAGGATCCTGATCGGAGGGAATCACTGCAAGAAAATATAAAACAAATTGTGGTTAAATATAAGAAAGAGATGATGATTTGCTCGTTAATTCTTGTAAAACGTCATCTGGATATTTGTTGCTCATTACAAGATTACTGAAAAATTCCTACGTTCAATCCACCCGGGATGGATACCGATACACGAGGGATCGCATTCGTGAAGTTTACAATGCCCTCCAGATATTCTACGATATAATAAATATCAAACACGTGGTGGTCGTCTTTAGTCGCCCGGTATTGATAATGCCACGTCGACGATTCCTGTAAATCAGTGTATGACACAGATGACGTCGATGCAACCAACCCTAGCTCCAATTGCATATGATGTATTATCTGCTTTCTTTAGTTCCCCTTCTATCTCAATAAATGCCTCGGCGGGGAAGAATCATTTGCTTGTACCTTTTCACTTTTAGTTCGATTTTTCCACGTGTGTGCGGTTTACGTGCATCATACTAATAATAATCATACTCACACACTGATTAATCTTTGAGGAGTGGTGTATCCATGTTTCCATGTCAAATGTTGGATCAGATACACATTTGAACATTAAATCATAATTGGTTAGTACTTGATGCTAAAATATTTCTTTCTTTGCGGATTCTTCTTGTTTTGTTTTTGTTGGCACTCGCGCTAATTGTTTCAACCGCTCATTTGCTGGCTAAGTTAATTTTTACTGACACCGTTCTGGCATCACGTCGGTGCTAGCAGATTTACTGAAATGCTTACTTCGGCGCTTGGTAGTTGTTTTGGCTGTGGTCGGACTGCCATAGGCAATTAACCTTGGCAAATAGAGGCTCCTTCAATGATCATTTCATGGAAATTGTCTCCAGATCGTCTTTCACCAATCTAGTCTTCAACATCAATGAGGTCAATATTGGAACAAAGTTTATCCTGAATCACTGGGGATTCGGCGATCATATTACCATCACGTTTACCACGATGACTATTGCGAGATGCAAGACCACGTCTAATTGAACCCCTGATACTGGTTTTCTCTTTACCGTCTTTGTTTTAGGCTTTAATTTGTTTCTATTTTCCCATTTTTTCAACGCCTTACCTAATTGTGTTTGGTCCTCTTCTATTTACTGTTTTACGTGGTCCGTAATCTCAAATAAAATTTGATTAAATGTTTTTAAATTTTCATCATCATATCTTAAGTTGCCTTAAGTACAATACCACCTTCAATTTCTGCCACACATTGTTTGAACTAGTCCAAACAACGCTCACACTGGAACAAAGGTCAGCCCATTTTTTCTGTTTTTACCCTCCTCCTCCTAGTAGAAAAAACAAGCTGACTGAATTTCTCTTTTTGGAGCAGTTTCCAAATCTTCTAGAGTATGGAAATTCGATAGGTGGCAACCTAAATATTCTTGGAGATTTCCACTTTCACTTTGACTCTCCTGGAAAACCATCCACGTAAAAACGCCTAGATTTCATTCATGTTTTCAATCTTAAACAGTCAGTTAACCAACCCACCCATAAACTTGGTCACATTTTAGACTGTTTTCTTTATATAACTGATGATAATATTCTGCAATCCACCCTTGTATCCCACGAACTTGATTCGGATCACCTCTACATTGTATGCCATCTCGACGTATCAGTCCCTAACCCTCCACCTCTATTTGCTACTAAGAGAAACCTACGTATGATGAATAGAACCAAATTCATGCATGACATCCAAGAAAACCTAACAACTTTCTTACATCCAACAGCGGAACAACTTGATAACTGCCTGAGCTTATTGCTTGAAAAACATGCCACAGCCACCACCAAATGCAGAGTATCATTAAATAAAGTGTTCTCCATGGTAAAGCAGTGTTAGGGACCAGCTTCTCACTGCTAAAAGACATCACCGAAAAGCAGCGAGTCTTTGGCTTTCCACCAGATTCACTATTCATAAACAAATCTACGAAGCCGCTAAGAAGAACGTCACAAACATAGTCCATTTAGCCAAATCATCCCACTACATTCCTAAGATAACGGAGAGTTCCAGCTGCTAAGAGCTCTTCGAGATAACTAACAAATTAATGTCAAAGAACAAATTTACACCACTTCCAACAAGCTTCTCTCCACTAAACCTACCAGACCAATTTGCAAATTTCTTCAATGACAAAGTACAAACCATTAGCGATTCTCTTGACAGCACAATTTCAACTGATTCGTCACCATACAGTTATGATGCAGAATTTCAGCGACTACCGATAGGAGCATTTGAACCTGTTTCTATTGATTTGGTACGGACAATCGTGATGAAAAGTGCACCAAAGTTTTTTGAACTTGATACAATTTTGACATCACTGCTGCTTGAGTGCTTAGACCCAATATTGCCTTCACTAACTGATGTTATTAATATCTATCACTCTCATCGGGGGAATTCCCATCATTTTTTAAAACTGCCATCGTAAAGCCACTGCTGAAGAAACCAACACTGGACCATAACGATTTAAAGAACTACCGCCCAGTTTCTAATCTCCCATTAATATCAAAAATCTTAGAAAAGGTTGTTCTAACTCAACTTGTATCTCATTTGAATTCAAACAGTCTTTTTAGTAATGTACAGTCTGCATATCGCCATTGCCACTGTACGGAAACTACTCTTCTGAAAGTATTTAGTGACATTCTCTCTTCTTTGAATAGTGGACAGATTACAGTCCTCACTAACCTGGTTTTATCAGCGGAATTTGACACAATAGACCATGATAGTTTACTTCACCGTCTCCAGCATGTATTTGGCATTCAGAATATAGCGTTACATTGGTTCAATTCCTATTTAGTCAACAGGACACAAATTATATCTGCAAATGGAATACACTCCAGCACAGTTGACGTATGTTGTGGTGTTCCACGGGGATCTGTTCTTGAACCTGTTCTCTTCATTCTGTACACTCAGCCGCTCTCAAGTGTCATAGATCATCACCCAGTGTAGCACCAATTGTATGCTGATGACACCCAAATATACAAGTCTAGCCACCCAACTGAAGTTGATGCTACCATCCATGGAGTAGAGAAGTGAATTTCTGATGTGAAATCATGGATGACATGTAACAAGCTGCATATGAATGATGATAAAACTGAGGCTATTCTGATCACAACAAAAAGACTTTCTCATTCACATCCTTTACCTCGGACAATTAGTATCAGCAACACCAACATTAAATTCTCACAGTCAGTACGGAACCTAGGCGTTACTCTAGACAGTACTCTCACATTGCACAAACATGTCATGAACATATTCAAGGCTTGATATCTTTAATTGAGACGCATCAATTCCATTCGTAAATATCTTTTAGTTGATGCCACTAAAACACTTGTATGTTCATTAGTACTTTCATGACTGGACTATTGTAACTGAATTCTGTCTGGTTCGTTACAATATTTACTCCAGAAACTTAAAAAGTTCAAAACACAGCTGCACGGAGGATCTTTAGAGTACCTCGATCAGAGCACACCTCAACACTGCTCTGTACCCTACACTGGCTATCAATTCGATACAGAATCAAACACAAAATTTGTTCTCTGTGCTATGTTTCAATGACAGACTCCAGTCCAACATACCTATCCAGCCTCACCCTTGTGTATACACTAGCTAGATCCTTACGCTCTTCTTCTGATAATCGTATACTCATTGTTCCCAAGGTGAAAACAAAGGCAAATGGACAACGTTCGTTTGCACACCAGGGCGCGGTGACGTGGATCGAATTGCCCATTGAAATTAGACACAAAAACACAGCGGTCCCCTTTAAGAGTGCTCTTAAGACTCACCTGTTTCGACTGCATGGACAAACTTAGCGACCTAATCATGTTTTGTATCTTATATGTTTTCAGCATGTTTTTATGTTTTCCAATTTCATTGTTTTTGTCATTTGTTATTCTGTAGTGTAGTCATATCATTATTGATGGTGTAAAGCGCTTAGAGCTTCAAAAGATTAAGCGCTATACAAAGTCATTATTATTATTATTATTATTATTATTATTATTATTATTATTATTATTATTATTATTATTGTTGTTGTTGTTGTTATCTGATATGTTCAACACCGACATGAATGCGCTATATGTATTTACTCCAATCAGCATAATTTACATTTTTATATGCTCATGTTTCACATAATGTTCTTTTTCCTTCCACCAAACGGAGGAATTGTTTATTAGTGGTTTTTATCTCTGATAGTGACAATACCTTACTCCGTATAATATCCATTTTATCTGTCTTAACTCTTGGTATTGGTGGTCGAACTCCTGGTGGTGGCTGAACTCGTCAAAAGGTAATATCTCAAGAGCTGTTTGGCTTGCTTCAGTTTCAGCAACATTTGGTTTGGTAGGTTCTACAATTGGTTTGAATAAGTGTTCTGTACACTCTTTAAATTGCACATGAGCATATTGGCGTTGTTGCAGCTGTTGTTTTATAGAATCACAGACTGGAAGATACATTTTAATCGCACCTAGTCGTAGTCAATGTAATTTCGTCATTGATTCTTCCATGGTAAGCGTAAAATCACTCATTATAAATGTTACAACAACAATTTATTTACAGTTCACTAAGTCGGCGGATACAAAAGGTTTTCCTGCATTACAGTATAGGAACTTAATTTTGCAGCAACGGAGAATAACCTGATGTCAATTTGACTCAACAGCGTATACATTGATTGAGCAATCCATAACTCACTGGGCTTCCACATGATCACATGGTCAAATATACGTATATGTCTTTGTTTTGGGCTTTGTCTTGTTTCTTTGTTTTCTCATGTTGTTACAACAACAACTTAATTACAGATCACTGAGTCGGCTGATACACAAGGTTTTCCTGTATTACAGTAAAGAAACTTAATTTTTCAGCAACGGCGAATAACCTGATCTCAATTTTACTCAACAGCCTAGACAGTAACTGAGCTATTCATAACTCACTGGGCTTGCACAAACTTATCAATTGGTTAAATATAAATCTGTTAAAAAAATATCATCTCTTTTCCCGTAGGCTATGTAGTAATATTTGTTTCTAGTATAGAGATTGCAAATCTAATTCACTTGATTAACTCTACTTTTTGACGACGTATACGATTATGAATTATTATTATTTATTTTTCGTGCACCAAACAATATATATATATATATATATATATATATATATATATATATATATATATATATATATATATATATATATATATATATATATATTGTTCTAATTAAATGCTGAAAGATTTATTTGTGAACGTTTAGAAAACAGATGCATCATTTGGTATGATGATAGCGTCATAGCCAGGGTATATTTGTTTATGAGATGCTTTTCATCATGCGGTGTAGACCAAAATAAGTTCACAAATTGACCTTATGGAAATCTAAAGATATGGTCATTGTGACTAAATGATGACTTATGTTTCTCAACGTAAGTGAATGTAGGAGGCAGATGTGCAGAGGATGAGGCGTTGAATTTCGAAATAGTAACTCATAAAATGTGTACATTAGTGCTTAAGCCAGCAGAGGTAACATTATCGTGACATTGATTTGATCTCTTTGAGATAGACTGTTTATGTTGTGAGCCTGTATTTCGAATGGTCTCCCAAGAGACCTCAGTTTAAACAAATGTATACGCCTTTCTTTCAAATGTATAGAGAATTGTGCAGTCTTATCAAATTTTTGCAAATATGAAATACAATATAAAAAAAGATTAAATTAAATATGGTTAATAAAGAGCGTTTACCAATATATGTACTTTATTCCTTTTACAATCGTAATGCTTGCACAGTCTTATAAATATCAATTTTGTCGTCATATACAAAACAATAACTTTTCCTTTCTGATTTGTCATGGGCTGAGTTGAATACCAAAGTAAACTGCTATATATCTATTTATTCAATACAAAAAAAACACTACAAGCAGCAACCCTCCTTACTATGTGTAGATTATATTTAACTTGAGTCAATTAGAACTATACGTGAATTTATCCAGTCAGTAGTGATTAATCTTAATTTGTGCAACCTTTTCCTCGAGGTTCACTATTTGTATTTTTGTAACCATTGGAAGTATTGAAACTTTCAAACAATTCTAGATAGATTACTAACTATTTCTGTTAGATTATTCCGTTATCAGAGTAATTCTGAATAAATTAGACGTGACTATAAATATTGACTGAGGCTTCAAAATGTAGACCTAAAATCATAATTGTGCTCCATTTTATAATCAGGGTGTGATCTTCCAATGATTTAGTAAATCACATGATAGGTTTTGAGTTTCTAATGACTAATTAATGGATCAATCTGAGAATAGTATACAAAATAAACTAGCCACAGTAGGCATGACACTTACTGGGTAATACGTCGATTTCACTTCCACGTATATTTTTTTTCAGATGGACCAGACAATGTATCACTCAGTAGAGGAGAAAGATATTTTTACCTCAAGGAGCATGATATTTTCGCAATAGCCAATTGTTACCCAAACGGCATATTTTGGTGTAAGGGTCGTGTAACTTTAGAAAGCCAGAACCTAAACATCATCTTTGAGTCAAGAATGGCTGAACAGTACGCATGTCATGTTACCAATCAACAAACAAATATTACATTAATATCAGACCCCATTACCTTGCATGATGCTAATGAAGGTAAGTTGGATAACTCAAGATTTATATAGCATATGTGTCCGTTCTTATCTAAATATTCAGGGGAGAATAACAATGATTAGTATTTCATGATTCTCAAACACAACGTAGATTTAGATATAGAAAACATGAATTGTATTTTATAGATAAAATGATACAAAGGTTGCGACATAGAAATATAAACGCAGATCCGTTACAACATAGGTCTTTCTACAAATATTGTCATTCTAATCAGTGATTATCACTTTGTGCATGTTCCTGAAACACTAGCATGTGCCCTGAAATACTGTGCAGTATTATTAAAACTGTCTGTAACCCATCATTCATAAAAGGAAGAGGATATAGTAGATCTCAGCACAACATTTATAAAATTGCGTGTTGTTTATATAGAACTAATTTATATTATTGGCTCTGAGTTTACTATGAGACGGGTGCGATTATATAGTACGTACGACATCGCTTTTGAATATGATAAGAACATAGAGGTCAGAATACAAGCGATTAAACAACATCGAAGAGTAAAGAGTTTCGCTTACAACCGACACTCCTTTTTTCGCAGTTGTTTTTCAATGAATGAACGCGATCAAAACTTGATTGTACTTCGTGTGTTCTGATGCTGTAGAGCGTTAGACACTTCCGTGGTTTTAAAAATGGAAAAATATGAGCATCAAAGTTCCTCTACTTAATAATATTTTATTCAATGTTCCCCGTTTTTCTGATAACTAAGCAACATTCTATCATACATAAGTAGTCTACTACAGCACCAGCTTCGACCTAACCAATGAACTCTGTAATTACTTAGAAGGCGTCATCAAAACCCAATATAAAATTAGATTGGCCACAGATTAAAGTTTCTTGCAATAAAATCGTAAAAACAGTATGCAATTAAGAAAACATTCTGCAATTCACATTCAAACAGTTATCATAAAGTTTTCACTTGAAAGAAAGAGCAACTATTTCTAATTCATGTTTAATAATAATAATAATAATAATAATAATAATAATAATAATTATTAATAATAATATTAGCAATAATAATATTAGCAATAATAATAATAATAATAATAATAATAATAATAAAGAGGACCTTTAATTGTGTCTCATCTTTTGAAGCTCAACGCGCTTTACAACATCAACAATAATACGACTGCAGAAAACAAAATCAAACACCCTGAAATTATAAAACATTAAAATGTTGAAAATATTTAACGTTGGAAACATGAAGTCTTTAAGTTTGTTAATGCAGTCGAAAAAAATTGGTTTAAAGAACACTCTTGAAAGGGATCACTGTGTCTAATTTCAATGGTGCGATTTGTTCCACGTTGCTGGGCCCTGGTGTGTAAACATGGGTGAAGCTAGGTAGGTATGTTGGACTGGAATTTGGCAGTAAAACGTAGTGTGGAACGTTTTGAAGTGTCTGGAGTAGATATCGAGACTAACCAGACAGAAATGAGTTACAATATTCCAGTCTTGAAAGTACTAATAAAAACACAAGTGTTTCAGGACATCAACTGACATATATTTGTGAATGGAGCTAATGCGTATCTGCTCAAGATATACAGACTTGGATATGTTCATGACATGTTGGTGCAATGTGAGAGTACTGTTGAGAGTAACACCTAGGTTTCATACTGACTGTGTGCATCTAAGGCTGGTGTTCCTGATATTTAATGTTTAAGGTAAAGGATGTGAATTAGAGTGTCTTGTGTTTTGATCAGATAGGCCTCAGTTTTATCATCATTCATCTGCAGCTTGCTACAAATAATCCTTGATGACACATCAGAAATGCTCCTTTCTACTCCTTGGATGGTAGCATCAACGTCACTTGGGTGGCTAGTCTTGTATATGTGGGTGTCATCATCGTACATTGAGTGAGACACTGAGTGATGATCTATGACACTTGAGAGCGGCAGAGTGTATATAATGAACAGAACGGGTCCAGGACCAGATCCCTGCGGAACACCACAACATATATAAAATCGGCTGGATTATATAACATTTTCAGATACAATTTATGTACTGTTGCCTAAGGATGACTTGAACTACAGTAAGGCTTTATTGTGAACACCAAATACATGCTGGGGAAGGTGAAGTGACATAGCATGGTATATTGTGTCAATTGCTGATGACAAATTAAGGACGGTGAAGACTGTAATCTTTGCGCCATCCAAAGCAGATATATTGTCAATATATATTTTCATGGTCGAGTGTTGGTGTTTTCAGCATAGGCGTTACAATGGCAGTTTTGATAAATGACTGGTATTCCCCGGTGAGAGAGAGGTATTAATAACATCAGTTAGTGAAGGCAATATTAGATCTAAGCACTCAAGCGTCATTGATGTTGGAATTGGATCAAGTTCACATGACGTCGGTGCACTGTTCATCATCCATAGAAACAGGTTGAAATGCTCCTGACGGTTGTGGCTGAAGTTCTGTATAGTAATTGAAATTGTGTTGTCAAGCCTATCTTTACTGGTTTGTACCCTGTCACGGAAGAAATTTGCAAATATGTCCGGAAGGTCTACTGGATAGAAGGTAGTTGGAAGTGTTGTACGTCTGTTCCTTGACATTAGTTTGTTAATTATCTCGACGAGGATTTTGCAGCTGGAACTCTTCGTGATCTTAGTAAATGTAATGCGGTATTTTGGTTAAATGGAATATGTTTGTTACGTTCTTCTTAGCGGATTTATATATTTGTTTATAAATATTGAGTCTGGTGAAAGGCCAATGACTCTCTGCGTTACGGTGGTCTCTTTTAGCAGCGCGAAGCTGGTCCCTAACACTACTGTACCACGGAGAACACTTATGAATTGATAAATGCACTTGGTGGCTTTAGCATTTTGTCACGCAATGAACGCAGACCGTTATCGAGTTGTTTTTTTGTAGGAGGTATGCATGTTGTTAGGTTTGCTTGGATGTCATGCTTTAGTTTGGTTCTAGTTATCATACTGGGGTTCCTCTTAGTAGCAAATAAAGGTGAAGGATTAGGGACTGATAATGTCCAGATGGAATATAATGCATTGGTGATCTGATGCAAGTTCGTGGGATACAAGGGTGAATCGCAGAATAGTATCATCATGTCTATCAAGAATCCAGTCTAAAATGTACCAATGATGTTGGGTGGTTAGGTTAACTGACAGCATACGGTTGATAACATGAATTCAATCTAGGAGATTTGACGTGTTAAGTTAAATATTATGTGCCCAAGTCTTTCTGCAAACTTAATGTAATTTAGTCAGATGTGTCGGGCGTAACTGTTATTAAAGAGCTCCGCTGACAAAATATCAAAACGTTTTCTGTTCTTTCATGTGTTTGTTTCGAAATGTCGGAAACGTCTGATGTTAAGATAAAATTGAAACCAATAAGGCCGAAAATTGCAAATACAAACCGCCAAATATCAACGTATGTACGGGTGTCCTCTTCTAAAAATTTAGCGCGGTTCCGATATAATTACAGTACAAATCAAATTAGTAATCTACTTCGTAAATAGTATGTTAGTTGATGCTTTCATTATTAATTTCTGTGATAATACACTACTATGTACAGGTGTTGCCAACGTGATGAAATAGTCTGAATACATTGTAATGTAATCTACATATATATAAGGTTAGGTTGTTCCCATTAAATGAATATAATTTTTCCGGATATATGTATTTATAGGTTGACAAGTCTTCTTCCTGGTGATCTGTTCTAGAATTTTATCTTATTTCTTATCTTGTCGTTTAGCTAGAATATGGTTAGAAGGTGTGGATCTCAACTAATTCAGGTTAACCACTCAGGGGATGTCTACATTATATGGGTCATGACTCACAGTCATGTTTGGATATAACGGTATGTTTAGTTCACTCTCATGTCATTCACACTGGTGTGGTTGTTGGCAAAGGATATCAACAATTTCCAAGTTGCGACCAAACATTTATAAAGAGAGCCCATCATGGCTAGATCAGCAAGATTAACCCCAAATCCCAACTTCTAAGAACTACTTTACATTTTTAAAAATAGTACATTCTAAAACTACATTGTTTCAGAATGTTTCTTGTTCCCCTTCATCATACCCGGATGGTATTCGGGAATATTACATCGGATAACAAAGTGTCATGGTGGATAGGATATCATCCAGGTAATATAAAAACAATTCACAAAACATTGGTCTGAAAATGGACCTATAATACATTTTCAATGTTTACAATTGTTTAGAGTAGTCGATTCGTATAATGTGCTAGATTTATATTTAACATGCCACAGTACAAATCACTTTATATAGGACCAACAGGCTACGTACTAACCCCTGTTGTACACATTAACAGTTTTCTTCACTTTGACGAAGGTTTTGTCACATGTCTAAAGTAACTATTGATATCTTTCCGTTAAGTCTATCCCCCCAAATAATCCAAAACGTATTATTAACTCTGAGTAATATTAAGCTTTGTTATATATTTCAATGTTTTCTCAAACGGTCTATAACATTTGAAACTTTGCTCTTAATCCAAATGTCATTAATGTTGTGGGAACAGCTGTGTGCATATTACCATTTCAAATCCCCACCGATTGCTGGTACTCTCTAGGTACCTTGAACATTATGTTATCCAAAGCTTGCCAATAATGGTAAAGCAGGTAAAATATTATGCATATGCTCTCCTAGATGTGACTTAGTCTTCTTGACTTGATCTGGACTATATTATTAGCCACGTGGTTGGCAGTCGCAACTCATATTTTTATTAAACGACATAAATCAAATCGCATAATGGGTGCAAAGATGAATTAAATTGAGTTCCGGAACATATATTAGTATTTTAAACACAGACAAAGACGTATTTCGACAAAAGTAAATTTACGCTTTTCAGCGCAAAGGAATACCCATTTCTAAGTCTATCAAGTTTGTAATCAATAAATTATGTTAACCTGTATTTGATAAGGATCACAAAATCCTTATTGCATAATGATTCAGTCCCATTTCATTACCGATAACCCCTAAATTGCAACTAATTTATTCGGTCGTGTTATAGTTAATATAACATGTAACCATCTATGCTTCAAACGGGTTGCCTTAATTTTGGAAATATGTTCAAATGTTTTTAAGTACCAACTTTCTGGCTACAACTTTGAGCATTTCATATGTATGTACCTTTGATTTAATACTGCGTGAGCTTGCTACTGCTTGAACACGAGGTAATTTAACCACACAGTCAATAATCCTTCCAATTATATATGTAGAAAACAAAGCCGTAACGTAGCATTATATTTTAAAACGATTTTTAATAATGTGTAAATAAAATAAAGCTCTTTCAACAGTTATATAAAACATGTCAATGTTTCAAACGTTTAAATAAAACCTTGATTTTTTACAATATCATTTTTTCATGCACCAATAAATAGTTTTATTATCGGATCTCATGTACGATTTATTAGGACAATATCAAACAGCTATCAATGTTGTAATCGATCAAGAACGTTATCTAATGTGATAATGCTCAATAATTCATGCGTACAGATTTTACCCTATATTATCCACTATTGTGTCACATTTACTTGAAATACATGAGAACTTTAATTATCTAGCAGCAACCCCATGACTTACCAAAAAGTGCAATGAGGTTTAAATGTTATCATACAGTAGCACTCTACAAAAATGACGCCTTAATCAAATCTTGTTGTATTTTCTGTTAAGAATAACTCACCGTCGAGATATTTTATTATATTTGGACAAATATTACAATATCGATAGAACTCGATAAAATGGTATATGTTATGTTTTGATTACAGATTTTAAAGAAACATTAAATGCTAACATGGGAGGAAAGTTTATGTATTAAATTAAGATGAGCTTATTTTGTTTCTTCTTATAAAGCTTCAGAAGCTTTCTTATAAGTCAAACAAATTTCAGTAGCATGCAATTATATTTTTTTCAGTTTTTCGTTTACAATTCATCACTTAATCAGCAGTAAGAGGCCTTAAAGGCATAAAACCTAAGATTTTCGACTTATTTATTCTTGCAAATGCATGATATTATGAAAAGTATAGTAGAAATAACGAGTAACGTCATTCAGTTTCATAAAAGGTACAACTGTATGTTTAATCAATGAAAATATAACGATTATCTAGTCACGTATGTACGGATTACTAATTAAACGGAATTTCTCCAAAGTCGTAGTGTGGTTATCGAGACCAAGTATAACTGGTCTATATCCAATATTCGCATGGTTTTATTGAGTAGCAATTGAGTCTAACCAGACCCAGACTCGTGTTGTAACGTTTGGAAAATAATCATCTTGCGGTCGCTGCGATATGTTCAAGTAGTGGCACTAAAACTATAAATCTATGTCAGGTTAATGAATCCAAGGATTCCATCGCCGTCTTGGGTGAAAGACATGGGAGAGAAACATTTACCAGATATAATTACTGTGTCCCTCGGACTCCTCTGCATATTCAATTGCATCTTAATGAGAGTCCCAGATCCGCTAATGAACGAGATAAACCGCGCTTGTTTTCCTCATTGTCTTACGTACATTAATCCCACAGATCAGACAAAAGTGAATTCAGCACGCGTAGATACAAACATTGGTCAAACTTTCGTTGCTGCGAAAATCATTATGGCTTGTTTATTTAACGGATCTAAACAAATCCACGCGTGCGGGTTTACGTCAGAACACCCATCGATGCTCATCAAGTTGATATTTGCTTGTGACACAGGACATTGCTTAAAATACGTGCGGACAATATGAACTCTTGACGTCAAAGCAGCCAACGAATTTTGGAGCATATACGCGCTTGTACCATTATGTTGGCCGTCGCTGCTGCAGATTGATCCAGTCCGAAAAGTAACCCCATTGATATGTCTACCTTTAAATATGCTGACGTAGTCACAATTGACTATTAAACAGCGGAATATATGTGGTCAGCTATAAAGTGAAATGGTAGCGATTGGACAATTAGAAGAGTATTGATAGAGAAGGCAAGATTGTCATTGTACAATTTCGTCAATTCATACTCAGACCAAACCGGGTATCGTAGCGACGATGAGATAATGAAACTCAACCGGCATAGCCATGATAATCATTAGGTATTGCGTTTGGCTAATTCATTATAATGTAATTTTTTAATAGCTGCGTGCAGATAGGTATGTTGGATTGGAGTCCGTCAGTGAAACGTAGCACAAAACACATAGTTTGTGTTTGATAGTTGATCGAATAGATATATACCAGTATAGGGTACAGAGCAGTGGTGATGTGTGCTTTGATAGTGATACTCTAAAGATGATCCGAGTTGCCGGCTTTTGAAGTTTCTGGAGTAGATATTGAAGCGAACCCGACATAACTGAATTACTATAGTGCAGCCTTGAAAGTACTAAGAAATACACAAGCGTTTTACTCGCATGATATATTTGCGAATGGAGCTGATGCATCGGAGCTTAAATTATGCAGTCTTAAATATGTTCATGACATGTTGGTGCAATGCGTGAGTACTGGCCAGAGTAACACATATGTGTCGTACTGACTGTGTGAATTTAATGTTGGTGTCGCTGATACTTATGATTTGAGGTGAAGAATGTGAATGGGAATGTCTTTTTGTTGTGATCAGAATGGCGCCAGTTTTATCATAATTCATCTGCAGCATGTTCCATGTCATCTATGATTTCGCATCAGAAATGCATCTCTCTACTCCTTCGATGGTAGCATCAACTTCAACTGTGTGGCTAGACTTGTATAGTAGGGTATCATCGGCGTACATATGGATGAGACACTGGATGTTGATTCGGATGAAAACCACAACATAGATCAATTGGGCTAGAGTGTATTCCATTTGCAGATACAATTTGTGTCCTGTTGACTAAATAGGATAGTAAGGCTGTATTGTGAATGCCAAATACAAGGTAAGGCTATATTTTGAATTTCAAATACATGCTGGAGACGGTGAAGTAATATATCATAGTCTATTGTTTCAAATGCTGCAGTCACATCAAGGAAGGTGAGGACTGTAATATGTCTGCAATGCAAAACAGAGAGAATGTAATTTACTAACATCAGAAGAATAGTTACAGTACTGAGGCGAGGGCGATATGCAGATTGTACATTTCTAGAAAGAATATCTGTATTCAGATGAGACACAACTAAGGTTAGAAAAACGTTTTCGAAGATTTGTTATATGAACGGGAGATTATAAACTTCTTTAAATTGTTATGGTCTTGTGTTGGTTTCTTGAGCAGAAGCTTTACAATGGCAGTTTTGTAAAATGATTGAAATTTGCCATATGAGAGAGTGAAAGTTATTTTAAACAAATAGTGATGGATCTAAGCACTCAAGCAGCAGTGATGTCGGAATTGGATCACGTTCACATGCTTTGGTGCACTCTTCATCGCGATTGTCCGTTCTAAATCCATAAAGACATATTAAAATGTTCCTAACCGTTATCTCTAAAATTCTGAATTCCAATGGTATGGTGACGACGAGTCAATTGAACGTTTGTTGTCAAGCTTATCTATTATGGCTCGTTCCTTGTCAAGGAAGAAATTTGCGAACAGGTCTGGAACGCCTACTGGACAGAAGGTAGTTGGAAGTGGTGTACATTTGTTCTTTTACATTAGTTTGTTAGTAATCTCTTAGAGCTCTTTGCAGCTGGAACACTCCGTGATCTTAGTGCTGTAGTGTGATAATTAGGCTGCATGGACTATGTTTGTAACCTACTTCTTAGCAGCGTCATAGTTTTGCAGATGAGTAGTGCGTCTGTTTGAAAGCCAAATCCTCTCCTCGTTACTGCGGTTTCTTTTAGCGGTGCGACGCAGGTCCCTAACACTGATATACCACGGAGAACACTGTTGAATTGATACTCTGCACTTGGTGGCTGGGGTATGTTTCTAACGAAATGAACGCAGGCTGTTATCGAGTTGTATTGCTGTAGTAGGTAAGCAAGTTTTTAGGTTTGCTTAGAAGTCAAAATTTAGTTTTGTTCTATTTATCATATGGAGGTTTATCTTAGTAGCAAATAAAGGTGGAGGGTTATGGACTGATAAGTCCAGATGGCAATTAATGCAGAGTTGATCTGATGCATGGTCTTGGGATACAATATTGTATCGTAGAATATTATCATCAGGTATATGAAAAATCCAGTCTAAAATGACAATGTTTATGGGGGTTGGGGGTTGACTGTTTGAGGTTGAAAACATGAATTTAATCTAGGAATTTTGATGTGTACGAGTTTCCAGGACAGTCATCGTGAACGCTGACATCTCCAAGAATAATAAGGTTGCGACCTATCGAATTTCCATACTCCAGGAGATTCGGAAACTGCTCTAGAAAGTAAAATTCAGTCACCTTGTTTCTTCTAAATGGAATAGGGAGGTAACAGCAGGACACAATGTACCTTTGTTACAGTGGGAGTGTTGTTTAGACCATTATATATGCCAGATGTTAATATATTCATGAAACACTAAAATAAAATAATAAATATTGATACACAAAGATGTACAGAACGATATCACTAACACATTTATAAATCGATGAATCACACACACACACACACACACACACACACACACACACACATATATATATATATATATATATATATATATATATATATATATATATATATATATATATATATATATATATATATATATATAATGTACATTTCTTTATAAGTCTTGTTTCCATTTGTTCCTCTGCCAGACAAGTCGGAAGAAAATCAAAATATATTAAACGATCTTAAAGCTGGACATATTCTAAGCAAATCCTGCATGAAATAATAATAATAATAAACCGAATAAATTTGTTTTTGGGGGATTTCAGGCGAACAAAATATATGATTTCTTTGGGGGGGGGGCGGAAGGGAGGGTAAATATCCAAGCCAAAATACAGCCAAATCATATCTGTATCACAAACATGATGTAGGTTGTTCTGAATCCATGCTTATAAGGTCCATGAGAATTAAGGGCGCAAGAGACCGTTTTATGCAGAAATTTAATGTGGCATACACCTATCTAATATTAAAATTAATACATAAATAAGAAATTACACGAGACAGGTCAAAATAATCCATACTTTTGTTTATTTATACTACAGCCCAACATAAGAATATCATTAACATTTCTGACAAGTCAGTGGGAATTAACGAACAAAAGGTTTATTCGCCCCACCCACAAATACACGTGATGATTATTGTGCAAACACAAACCCTATCCCTGTTTGATAACTTTGAACAATATAATGTATTTAATAGAATGGTGCCATTCCAAATTAGTTCTCATCCAGGCATTTTTTTTTCACATGATCTACATGCTTTGAACCAACGTGTCTACTGATTTAACTGGATAGTTTTTTTTCTATACGACTATTGGAATTTCAATGCCTACATAATGTGCAGTGCCTATATGAGGTGAACATGCCACTCATCAGTTTAAAAGAAAAACAAAAGCAGAAAGATTAAAGTCAAAAGTATATCCGTGCCTTTAATTATTATACAATAATAGCTCAAGAAGTCACACCATAGCCTTAAGTTAAGAAATATGCCAGAGGCCATAACACCAAACCGTCCACTGCCACCTAAGCAGTGCAGTACCCATGATTAGATGTTGCCATTTATAAAATGATGAATCGATTTAACGCGATTCAGTTGATTGTCATATGTAGTACTCTATAATAGTTGCAACACGCCTCAGGCATATCAATACATTGAAGTATGCGTTTCCCATCTGTCTGCATGTTGCACCTCATTTTCATCTGTCCTTATCCACGCCTTAAGCTAAATTGTGAACTTCACAATTAAAACAAATACTTGTCAATCAATTAAATATAATGTCATGTCAAGATTAAAGCTGACTTTCGATCTCGCGTCTATTAAGGTTTTCACAAACCCAGACATAGTGATACTAGCATCTGTAGTACTTTTTTTCTGAGAATAATATTGTATTGTAGCAACCTCATTCGAATTTAGTGAGACGTGACAAAATAACATATTGTTCAAAGTAAATGCCAAAAGATTTTTGTTGTGAACAGTTAAAAAACAAATGCATAATCTGGTATGATGATAACATTTAACATCATAGACTGAGCATACATACATTTCTGAGATGCATTTCAGCATGCGGTCTAAACCACGATTAGTTAGCAAATTTCCCTTTTGGAAATATAAAAATGTGGTCATTATGACTAAATGATGATGTAGGTCCCTCCACCTAATTGAATGTGTGAGACGGATGTGCAGAGGACGAAGCGTTGATTTAGTCAGAGGAGAAAATAATTCACGCCAACAGTGCAAATCTGGACTATGTTGCCGTCAAGATGGATTTCATATAGTGTGCAGTGTTATTATATGTTTTGTTTAATGCAAAGAAAAGTGCCAAAAGTGATAGTAAGTACAAACGTATATGTTCTTCCTATAATATATCGATACCTTCTATCTATCTATCTATCTATCTATCTATCTATCTATCTATCTATCTCTCTATCTCTCTCTCTCTCTCTCTCTCTCTCTCTATATATATATATATATATATATATATATATATATATATATATATACATACGAATTACGTCATTTATATAAATCAAATGCTTAAATGGATCAGAGAAAAACATGTATATGAAACTAAAACTAAATTAAAGTGACTAAATAGAGATATGCTTCCATATATAGACGGCACAGAATATACTCATTATTGTTTATTACGTGCTTTTAAAAAATCATATTATTATCTTCATTTGATTGTGAGAATCGAATCATGTAAAACATATGATATAAACGTTTTACTAAACAATATCACTGTCGTTCATCGAGAAACATTCATGTCAAATGTAGTAGAGCTCTTAGTGTTCTTTGCTCGTTTCATAATACACCAAATTAAATAGCGGAACTATTTTATTTAATAGTATTGGCCATTGTTAGTTTCCGTAAACTTACAACGGAATTTTATATCATAACTAGAAGAAAACATCGCTGTTATCTACCTGTAAATAATCAAACTCAATTACAGGCTAAATGGTATTGTTATTTTAATCGTATGAAACACGTTTCAAAATAAATAGGAAGTATACCATCTCAATGAGAAAAAAATTTCAGTTTATATTGTCATCATACATTTTTTGTCAAGGTCAAATACATTTATGTAAATTTTCAGTGAATGTCTTTCTTTTTAAGTGCATCATTCTTTCATTATTTTTATTTCGTTT